>ML820553.1:61076-77410 GCA_009831015.1 Picea engelmannii
TCATGAAGAAAAACTTGTTTTTCAATAAAAATAAATTAACAACCCCAATTCTTTCTCCAAATTTCACGTTAGATTTAACATCTATGTTCTTCATTTCATCTTTCCAAATTTCACGTTAGATTTAACATCTATGAACCTCATTTCATCTTTTTCCATCTTTTCGACTGGTTAGCTTACTTTGGTCACGTTTGTTTTTTTTAATTAAAAACAGTTCTCTCAATTTTAAGCAAAAAAAACAAAATTATGTCTCTAGATATGTTAAGAGAGATATTTTGTTTAGAAAGAACATACCTTTCTAAATGGTTTGCCTTTGATTTTATACCTAAACACGATATGTTTGGATGTATGGTGAAGACAACGGTTACAAGCACAGATTGAGTTTGTGGTCACGCTAAAAACCGTGTAATCAAACATTATAATTTAAAATGCTCAAAATTTAGCATACTCTTATTGCATGAAGTGGCCGAAAACATCCACTCAATTTAAACATTTTATCACATCACTACTCATTGAAAAGCCTCATTATGAATTATAAAACTACAACTTATTTCAGTGCCCCCTTGTGTCAGTGGATCCTTCTTCCTCTTTCTTATTACAGACCTTGCTTTCTTGTGGGGTTGATACAGATTTATAAAAATATTTACTTCCTATATTTTCTCCTTTAAAACAAAATAGTCTTTCACTAAACATAATCCTATATTTTTCTATTATCCTCCTCAAATTCACTCATAATGAATACCTAATCTATAAGTTAGAAGCAAGACCTATTCAATTATTAATAACTTCTAGCTAAGGCCAAAATAACCACAAATAGAGAATAAAAATTAAGTGCACTCCAATAAACAGAAAATATCAAACTTTTTCAAAATAACCACAAATAGAGAATAAACATTAAGTGCACTCCAATAAACAGAAAATATCAAACTTTTTCAGATCACAGAGTGTCCTCCAATGCGCTCACGGGGTCATTAAAAATCCACCAAAAATGTGGCTCTCGTTGGTATTGTATTCTTGATACATTTCATTTATTTAATATCCTTAGAGATGTTTGGTTTATTGTTAGAAAAACTATCTTGTAACTTAAAGTTTTCGAGAGATAAGAGAGCTCCAATATTATGTCTATCTTAGAAGAGGCATGAAAGATATCTCAAATTAAGTGTTTAAGGTTTTAATCTTATGTTCTGAGACAATTATACTTAGGAATGTTTTCATTTATTACCACTCCAAAACTAACACACCATCATCAATGTTTTCTCCCTAAAACAATCCCAAAATGTTGATGAAGAGCCATATGTTCGGTAGGAATATTCAGTCGATGAAACAGCAGTTGATGCGGTTGAGTAAGCAGCAGTAGACCCAGGAGCAAAGATAGTAGGAACTGGTGGATCTAAAATGAGTGGTTCTGCGTCCATGAGGTAAACTAGGCACTCTGCTTCTGGCGGATCAATTCAGTCAACTGGCTCTGCAGCTGCTGGATAAACTGAAACTAGCTGAGATGCTGCTGAGGTTCAATCTCGACCCCAAACCGGAGAACAAACAATAGTATCTGCACTCGCCTATTCCCATGCTAGTGCTTCTAGATTTGGATATGCTATTGGATCCGGTTGTTTCAGATTCTCTAGCTTTAGAGCCAATTACATTTTATCGAAAACTTTCTACCTAATTACAACAAACTCCTTCAATAAAAATTATAATGTCTTCTACCCGTTGCTAAAAATGACAGGAAACCTTCTTTGAGAATTCTAATCAAACCCACACAACTTCTACTCTATTTTAACAACATGAACCTCTTTTAGATGGTCATAACAATGAGTAGCCTACCCCTATGTGCAGGTACTTATACCCACTAACGTACAACAAGAATACTGTTAAATCTATAGGTAACCAAATGCAGTATGAGCAACAACCACATACCGAAATTTATTTATGTTCCCTAGACTCATTCAAACCCCACTTGCCACTTATATAATACCAACCCATTACAATAATAAAGGAAAAAAAATAATTACAATAATATATTCCTCCACTACAGTTTTGTCTATAGTTATTTTCTCCAATTTGTATATATTTGTCATGAACATGTACACAATTTCTAAGCGAGACATAAGCAATAATTTCTATGGGAGACAAAGGTAGGAAACTATAAAAGATAATGGAAAGATCCCAACGCCGGTTTATTGTTTCTTCTACACTATGACAAGGGAAATAAACTATGCATGGTTTCAAACGTTTGTTGATTCCTTGCTACTTTACAAACATCCCTTCTCCATTTGCTTGGGAAACAATTCTTCTCTAACTCTGTTTTTACTGGGTGCTCATGAATTTATGATGCCAGAAAAATGCGTTATAAGTTAAGGTTAAAAACCCCGACTCCTACACCCATAAGCGCCGGCAGAGTAGATAAATCGATGCCTCCTCTAAATAGAAAGATAAAAACACCGAACATTGAAGAAGAAAGTTAATGGAACTACAAACCAGAAGAAACAAGCGAAACAAACCATACATACAAAAGAGATTGTATAAAACTTGTTCAAAAAGGAAAGAGAATGAATGGAAATGGAGCAACTAAATTCATTCAACAACCAAATGTGTGTTGTTTAGAACGCAGACTGCTAGGGGCAGTGTTGGGAAACCTCGGTGATTCTGCTCATCTTCTGGAACACCGATAAAATTATAAGACATGCTCGCAGGGAACCGACGAAGCCTTGAGAAGATCAGGCGATTAAATTAGGAACATAATGAAACGTGGTAGCGATGTTGATATCTTCATCCTTGTATGTTGATATCTTTGGCGATGGTTTTATTGAAGGGCGGGTGAGGGTCGTAAGAGGTGTACATGGCGCTGGTTTTGTTGAAAAGCGAGCCAGGGTCGTTGAAGGGAGAGCCACGGTCGTCTGGAGATAAGTAATTATGCTAGGAGTGGATTAACTCGAGATAAGTAATTATGCTAGGAGTGGGTTAACTCGCGAGCAATTTTTTATTTTTTTTTAGTTATTTTTTTTTATATGTTTTTTGGTTACAGTTTTGAAATTTTTAGTGGATTTAGAAGTTTGATCGATTTTTTGAGCATTTGGGTTGGTTTAAAATGAGACAAAACCTCAGAAATAAAGTTTTGAAATACATGAAACTTTCATCCATGCCAAACTCAGACTACCCTTGAATTTACTTAGATCATTTTTCTTTGCCTGAAAAAAAAAGATGTATATGATCGAAAATAAGGGATCTCATGTATATGATCGTCAGGGGTTGTAGATCATTCCATTCATATGCAAATGGAGGAAGACACGTTTGAACCAGGTTTGTACGTTGGTCTTTTGAAGCATTTCATAATTTTTTTCTATTGGCATCAAGGTACCCATCTCAAAGATGCATGAAGGAAACAAGTTTCTTGCACTTTCATACGGTATGTAGTGGATTTGTGTGATGATATTTTTCCGTGAGTTGAAGAGCATAACATTCTAGAAGCTGTGTCTGCTGTTGTGGCCACCACTTCTCGTAGACTGAGGCGAACTCAGAGGCTTCAGATAAGTCATGTCCAAAATTCTGAAAATGATGTCAGGGTTTCTTCTGGGTTCAGCATAAACATCAGAAGGTCTAGTACGACGCAACACCCAAACATATGTTTTTCTTGGCTGAAGGATTTTATAGATGTGCTTTTCTCACTGCTAAGTATAAACGGTCAAGAAAGTATTTTAGTACTCAATTAAAAAAGGTTAATGCCAGTGAACTTGGGTTTGAGATGGAGAAAATGTCCAAAGACTATGATCTTGATTTTACTAGGCTCAACAATGAAGAATTTGTTTCTCTTTTAAAGTATTCTTCATTTCCAGAGTTCGAGAGTTATACAGACTTGGTGAATTCTATCAAAGGTCGCCGCAGGGAAAGCCGGAAGTGCAACATCCAATCAACGCTTAATGAATTAGAAGAGAAAATCTTGCATAATTTTCTCCAGGTTCTACCTGAGTACTGCGGATTTATTTGATATATGCCTGACTCAACATCTGGAGACAGGAGGGAGCATATTGGAGCTGAGGAGAGTCCTATTCAAATAAATTGGTTCCAACAATTGGAACATCATTTGGCTACTATTTGGGGTGGCAACTTTGGCAACTTAGGTAAGCAGAAGTTTCTTTTCGCTGGCTCTGAGATTAAATTTCAACCCTCCTTTGGGATGGAATCAGTCTTTATCTTTGAAAGATCTGAGAAGTCTTCCCACCTGATTTTCTTTGAAGAAGACATTATATTGAGGTGCATAGTTGAAGGTGACAATACAAACCAAAAGGTAAGGATTTTGCCTATTACAAAAGATGGATCTGTAAGGAAACACCCTGTAGTATCCGGTGAGCAGATTATTCTTCAATTCAGAAGAAAGAAAAAGATGTTACCAGGGATTGTTGAAGTCATCCAAATTTCGAAGAAAGCACTCCGCTATTGGATAAAACCTTTAGTTCCTAAAAATTTACTATATGTAGCATAGAATTAGCTGAAGAAGATCCCATCCCATTCAATGAACCCAAAAGAAACTGAAAATGGCATGAAAAAAAAAAACAATTTAGATAAGCCCTTAATTGTCATACTTCCTTCCACTGCTTATGAAGAGGAGATTCATACATAACATCTCCTCACAGCTCTGCAACTAATCTTAAGCCGAAGCAAAGGGAAGATTAAGATGATGAAGAAGCGTGAAGTAGCCGCCTTGACCAGTCCCAGTGTGGAGTCGGTGAAGGAGAATGAACAGTCCCAGTGTGGAGTCGGTGAAGGAAAAAATAGGTGGGGAACCAGTGAGTTCCATCGATGATACAATTGAGTTGCCACTCCATCGATGATACATTTGAGCTGCAACACCATGGCAAATCTAGCAGCATGCTAACAACAATCAAAGAAGCAAATTCTCTTAAAAAAAAATAGTCGAAGATCAAGTTATATTTGCGGCCAGTTTGTAAGCATCAACCATCCACGTATATATATATATTAAAACAGGGTAAACGCCTGCACATGTAGTGTGCTGACCTCGCCTACCTATACAGGTAACTGAGGACCTCATCTGCACGCAGATAGGGTACAACCACTATAAATGTAGGAAGACGTGCCGACCTCGCCTACCTGCACGGTAACTGAGGACCTCCTCTACCCAATTACTGTAGGAAGGGCCTCATTTATTATGAAGACAAAGACACAGTACACAATGCAAGCTGATTTAAGATGGCATGATTTCACGAACGAAAACTAAAAACAAACGAAGTGGCAAGGACCTGGCAGAGTTCGATAGGCTGTGGCAGGGACATGGACGTGGGAGGTGCTATATTGTTATTGACAGCTGACAGACGACGAACATGATAGGTGGCATATTGTTATTAGCAGCGGACAGACGACGAAGGCCTCAGAGTGACCTTCCCCTTAAAGAAACGCCTTCGGCATAATTAAAAAAGGTTGTGCAGAAGCAAACAATAATGTCATAAAATTATAAAATTTTAAGATTGAGCATATTTCACTTAAACGAGAATTAAAGTCTTTTCTATATAGATATATGTAGTCTAGACAATTTTATAAGTAGTTTGCTTTGTAAATTGACCTAACAAAAATATTGCTTTGAAAAACATAAATTAGTCAGGGAAGTGCACTGTATTGTCCTCGACAAAGTTAGGGAAAAGTGATTCTGGTTCAGTTTGTCTTTTTCACAGTGATCTTCTTTCAACGAATTTATTGAACCATGTTTATTTGAGGCAAGAGAAAGTGAATCCAAAAGCTGCTGAGTGATATCGTCATTCATATACTTTTTAATAACATCTAGTCTTATTATTATCCATAAAACCAGAGACTACCCCTCTTGTAATTTAATCTCTTACCTAGAAGATAAACATAATTACTAACTACAAACATTTTCCAAAATCCTTTAAAATATTTTAAAAATTTTATAATTTTTTTTTTTTACTATTTTCCAAAATTTAATTATGCTCTTTATTTTATATATATATATTTATTTATTTATTGTACACAATTTTGATTTTGTTTCTCACAAGTTAAAGAAAATTAAAATTACTTGTGAGAAACAAAATCAAAATTGTGCTATATATATAATCTTAATTTTCTTTAACTTAAGTGATATATATAATCTTAATTTTCTTTAACTTAAGTGAAACAAAATGAAAATCTTAATCTTTCATACCATTTATATTCAAAAAGCTTAACACAAAATCAAAATTATATAAATATATAAATAAAAGTAATTTATAATATTTTAAAAAGTTTATTAAATTTAAAAATATTCAAAAAGCTTAACACAAGAATAATATAACTATCAATCTTTGGTATGATAAAGAATGTAAAATTGTTAGAAAAGCCATTAGGGATGTTTCTAATGAGCCCTTAAAACTCGATAAGATCAATACGTACAAAGGCCTAATTAAAAGGAAAAAAAGATACTATATCAATAAAAGGCAAGAGCAACTTTCACAACTATACAAGTTGGATCCTAAGAAGTTTTGGAGTCAAATTCTAAAACGCAATACTAAAGAAAATAATAGGATTCCCTTAACAGACTGGAATTCCTACCTTAAAAGTCTTTACGAGTTCCCTAATGCCATGGACACCATTCCTATTGTCCCTACAAAGGTGTTGTAACAGATATTATCAATCAGATGCCACAGGTAACAGACACAGAAGATGAGGTTGGAATAGGTACAGAAAGCACCTCCTTCTCTATTAACAGATTGTCCTGTAGCCCAAAGGTGCATGGGAGCTTTGCTTAGAGGCTCTAGAAAGAGTGGGTATCACCTTGCCTTTAGTAAAAGTCAGATTTGAAAACCTTAAAGTAGAAGCCAAATGCTACGTTGGAGGAAGAGCTCTTCCAACACTTTGGAACGCTGCTAGAAATGCCGTGGAAAGTTTGTTGGAATTACTCCATTTGTCTCCCACAAAGAAGACCAGATTGAGAAACATAAGTGGCATTATCAAGCCTTCCAGGGTGACCCTTCAGTTGGGTTCACCTGGGTCAGGAAAGTCGACCTTGCTTCAGGCACTCTCTGGGAATTTGGATCGGTCACTGAAGATGGAAGGAAATGTGACATATAATGGATACATGCTTGACGAATTTGTTCCTCAGAAGACATCAACATATGTAAGTCAGTATGATGTACATATTGGGGAGATAACAGCAAGAGAAACACTTGATTTCGCAGCTCGATGTCAAAGAGTTGGCACCATATATGGTGTGTAATTCTTTACAAACTTCTGGTGGAACTTATTGAACGAGAGAAACGAGCAAGCATCCTTCCAGAGGCATATATTGACACATTTGTAAAAGCAATTTCAATTGAAGGTGTGAGAGGAAACCTTCAAGCAGAGTATATCTTAAAGATTCTGAGCTTGGATGTCCGCGGAGACACCATAGTTGGTGATGCCATGAAAACAGGAATTTCTGGTGGCCAGAAGAAGAGAGTGACGACAGGTGGGCTATCATTGCATCTCAATTGAAAGACAAAACAAGCAGACAGTGCAGGAGAAGATGGAACACATACTTGAGTACAACTTATAAAAAAGGGAGCTGGTTGCATGAAGAGGATATAATCTTGTTCGAGGCACATAAAAAATTTCGGCAACCGCTGGACAGAGATCGCAAAAGTAGTTCAGGGCAGGACTGACAATGCTGTCAAGAACCGTTTTAATGCGTTGTGTAAAAAGCAAGCCAAAAAGGAAGCATTATCTAAGGAGAATGATGAACAGATCCATGTTAATGAAAACAACAAAAGGGTTGTGCTTGAAAATGAAAGCATTCTTAAAACACTGGACTCTGTAGTATGCTCTAAGAAGATGAGTAATACTTCAGGAGTATTTCCAGGGGACAGAGCCATCAAATTGACGACTGAGGATAGAGGACCAGACTCCGTGTTGCAGTGTAGAACAACCCTTGCTGTTTTGCCACATGATCATTTAACCAACAAAGCATTCTTAGTATCCTTTGGCCATTCAAGCCAACATGATCCCTTCGCTGCAATTAAGAGGCCAGTCAACCAAGGTTCCAAGCTACAAAATGCGTTTCTCTCAATTGACAATCCAAAGCTTTCAGCTTTGACTCAGCAAGCAGAACTTTTAAGCACACTAGTTCAAAGACGCAAAGTAGATACATTGAATCAAAAACTTGAAAATTCTTCAGAGGAACTGGATGGAATGCTGATTCAAGGAAAGGAAAGTCACTTGAGAAATTGATATCAGAGATGAGAAATCCAGAGAAATAACATCCAGATGAACTAGGAGGTGGTTTGAAAGGCAGAATGGTTTAAATCTGAAGACAAGTCCTTGGATGACATATTCTTCTAAGCGACATGAACTATGGGCTAACAGATTGAAGGCAAGAATAAGGTTTTCATTACAATGCAGTCAGCCAACAGTTATAGATGCCTGTTAGGCATTGAATGTTGTAAATGTGGCGTGGGTATAGACGAGGAATTGCCAAAAATATTTCAAGCGCTCCAAGGTAGGAACTCATGTCTGAAGCATTCGACACAGGATGTTCGGACTCCACAATACTAGAGCATTCTTTTCTAAGAGTGAACCAGTTAAGATCTCAAGCGCATGTTGCACAACAAAGCCGGCATGAGAAATTAAGAGTACAGTAGAATCTTTCGTCTCCACGACTGGGACTCAAACTGATACATCTGGGTCTTTTAAATTATATTTTACAACAAAAACCATGGTGTACCTTTGAAATTTTCCATAGATTTTACATTGTAACTTTACGGTGGTGCCCACTGCGAGATATTTTTTGTCTGTAACCACACAGAAAGCATGATATTCTTGTGACCACTTCTTGCAAAATATGCAGACAAGGTTATGCATTATATTTTCATGCATTACATCCGATAAACGATGTACGATTTCTTTGCAGGTGAGGATAGATCATGAGTGCTAAAAAATAGTATTAAACCTACCTGCTAATGTTGAGTGCCAGATATCGAGTCAAGGTATCAAGTTGTGTTTGCAGGTGAGGATAGATCATGATCCCAATATCCAATACCGCAGCTTCCAAGTGTCAAGGAAGGAATGACGAGGTGTCAAATGATTAATAATGGTTTAAAGAAAGGACAGCGCATCCGACAATCGCACAGTCCGGAGAAGGCAAACCATTTCATATTCCCGGAACACAAAGAGTTTTAGATTTTTCTTTTAAAAGATGGATTGATGTAACAGGAGGGGGGCGGGGGCGAGATGGGGAATAAACCTCTTGTGAAGAGGGGTTCCTTTGTATGCTGAGTTATTTTGTAAACCAGGAATGAAATAATACAGATGATGTATTTACTTGCGACTGTGAGATTCATCACGGTCGATTCTTTCAGTATGTTCTTCCTTATTTCAGCTGTGTTAAATTTGTTTGGAATTCATTTTATATGCTCCTTACCCACAGTTGATATTATGTGTTGCGTTCTATGGTGACTGGTCAGAATTCGTTCGAGATAAGCGCTCTGCATCTAGTTATCAGCCTTCGTTTGTTTTCCTCTAAATATTATCGTAGTGAAAATTCCTCCTTGATTGATGCTTTCACTGTGATGGCCTTTCCTTTTCTTTTTCTGCTATCGCAACATGATTATCAATTGCTGAAAGATAGACTTACTTTGCCTCATTTTCCACAAGTTATATGATCACTGCTATTAGCTCCTTTCTTCGGTTTTCACTTGACTCCATGCCCAATGGACTGTTTCCCTGGTCCAACCCCCAAACTTCAAAAAATCTGAAATTATCATTTACCCATAAATCTACCCACCATTTCACGTTTACTGAAGATCATATTGTGACATTGTTCGAGAGATCCCTCTCGGGATGAGGAAGGGTAGCTTCCAATCCAAAGTGGTTTGAGGTTGCCTTGGGATTGATTTGCATGCAACCCATTTTCAGTTCCGAGTGTCAACAAAAGGAATAAGTTTTTTCTTTAGATGACATAGAGTTCGGGATTAAGTGGCTCGCAAATGGGAAAGCTAAGGACATTGAAGGCTACCAAGCTGAAATTTTTAAAATTGGAGGGCCAATCCTTATCCCTCACATACACAAGCTCTTCAATTTAGCAGTCAAGTAGGGCTTCCTTAAAACCTGGATGCAAAGCCTCATTGTTCCTATTTTTAAAAATGAGGATAGAAACATTCCCTCTAATTATAGGACCATTATGATTAGCCTGATTTTAGCCAAGCTTTATGGAATTATTTTGGAAAAGAAGATTAACATTTGGCTAGAAAGTCATGGTAAAAGAGCTAAAGGCCAGGCCGAGTTTAGGAGATATCATTCAACTGTGGACCATCTTGTTACCTTTAGGATTATTGCAGAGGAGTTCCACAATACTAAAACCAATCTTTTTTGTTTTTTTGTTGACTTTAGAAAAGATTTTGACATGGCTCCTAGGAAAAACCTTTGGAATAGGTTGGAAGAGATAAAAGTGCCTCTCGAGTTGAGGGTTGTTGCAATAAGGATGTATGAGAACGTTATTTCTAAGTTTAAAAACAATGAGGGCTGGTCAAAAGAGATTAACTGCAATATCGGAGTCAAACAAGGTTGTCCCTTGTCCCCTACCCTTTTTGTCATATACATTGATAAGTTAGAAGAGTGCTTGGAAAAAGCAGGTTGTGTCGGCCCTACTCTCACTGGTATAGTCATCAATCTTCTTCTTTATGCCAATGATATCGTTATTATGGTAAGGAGTCCCCATGATCTTGAAAACCAACTAAGAATCCTCAAGGATTTTTGCTCCAATATGGGTATGATTGTTAATACTGATAAGACTAAGGTCATGATTATTAAATCCAATAAGATCCCTTATGATACCTTTGTATATAACAACAACAACTTGGAGGAAGTGACTTCATACAAATATCTTAGAATTGATACTCACCACAAGCTCAATTGGAATTATAACATTGAGAAAAATATTATTGGGGGATGGAAAACTTATTATGGGCTTGAAAACAATTGTAAATCAACTGATCTTTGGAGTTGGGATAAGAATAAACTCCTCTTTGAGACTCTTGTTACACCTGTTATTCTTTATGGATGTGAAGTCTGGGGCTGTAGTATCTCTCGTGAATCCTGGTGAAAGATAGAGCAAATGAAAAATAATTTTATAACCTATAATCTCAAAATTAAAGAAAATACGCCCTATCCCATCCTCCTCTTAGAAACAAGCCTCTCCCCCATTGAGAGCATGGCTATGACTAGATACCTAATGTATAAGAACAAGTTAAACAACATGAAAGACAAGAGGCTACCTAAAATTTCTTCAAAATCAAGTAATAACCACCATCGACTCAAGCAAGGATGGCATAAAGACACCCAGTCTTGGCTAAACTATTGGAGAATCATGGAAGAAACCATTTTGCAGAATAAAAATACTATTAAAAAAAACGTCAGATCAGAATTTAAGGAAAAAATGCGGTGTGATAAAGAGTTAGAAGAAAAAAGAAAATTAAGGTATTATAAAGATGTAATCAACCCTAATCTAGAAGATCAAAATTATCTATCTGTTTTGCCAAGTGTAAAGAAAAAAATAAGCATTGCTAAGATAAGAACAAATTCTCACGAGCTCCATAGTGAAATTGGGCGTTGGTCAATTCCTAAAACACCATGGGATGAAAGAGTGTATCACCTTTGTGACACTAAGAAGGTTGAAGATGAAAAACATGTTCCTTTAGATTGTCCAGCCTATACCCATATTAGATCTCATTTTCAAAATATTTATCACACTACCAACCTTCCTAACCTCTTAACTCAACAAAAGTATGGTGATCTTGTAAAACTTCTCTTAATGCTTTTCGAGCACAGAAACAAAATTCTAAAGAATCACAAGTAATCACTTACCCTCTTAAAGTCCGATAGACCAATTTGGTCTTAGCGGACGTTAATCATCATCATCGTCATCATCATCATCATAAATATATAAATAAAAATAATTTATAATATTTTAAAAATAAATATTAAATTTAAAAATAAATATTTAAATAAAAATTGATTTTTTATTTTTAAAATATTTTCAACAAATTATTTATATTAAAAAAAAAACAAATTTTGAGAAGGAAATACCAAACTCTCTTCCCAATAATTGAGATATATATATATATATATATAACACTAATGAACCGTTATTAAAAGTTAAATATTTATACCTTAAATTAAAAAGTTTTATTTTAATGAAACACATGTATATCGTAAATGTCAAGTGATTTTATTAAATATCTAAAAATTAACATTTAATTAAAAATTAAACATTTATGTCATAAATTTTAAAATTTTGATGAATGTGAGTATAACAAAGGTTGCATGGTAACACAGTCCCTGCCGAGTTAGTTGGGAAATACATGTTAGAACAATGAAACTTAATATAACTAAATGCATATTAGTTGGGAAATACATGTTAGAACAATGAAACTTAATATAACTAAATGCATAAATAATAAATATTTTTTGTCAAAAGATAATAATTGAGAGTTGTTTGTTATTCAAAATGTATAATGAACATTAAACTGAATGGAAGTATAATATTCATAAATATAATATAAATATAATAATAAATAATATATTAGATAATAAATATAATATAAATATAATAATGCATAATAATAGATACATAGTAAAACTTTTTATATTTAGATGTGGTGATTGGTGAAATTGATTGATTATGTAATTAATTCTACATATTGAAAGATGTGAAGGGAGCAATAACACTTCAATTCTATCAATCAATTAGAAATGAGAAACAATTTTTTTTTAATTATATCCAAAAATATATATTTGTTTTCCTATGTTAAACACTACATTGCATAAACAAATTTATGGTAAAAGACAAATTAATGTCACAACAATGTCACATCAAAAGCAAACTCATGGTTATAATCCCATGGCATAGACTAACAATAAAGGTAAAGAGGTTTAAGTCTATGACTATTCCCAAAAAACATTTGCCCAAAAAACATTTGCATAGGAAGTCCTCTCTTTAAAATTTTTAAAACTTTATATAATAATAATTTAAAACTTTATATAAATTGACATGATAATTTTAAATTTATATATTTTATTTTGTCTAGTGGTACAATGTAGCCCATCTACCTTCAAATCCCCAAATATATATCGTTTTCCCTCGCCATATTTCTCATGAGGTAAATGTTGGCCTAACTAATGTTCCAGTGGTCGATTCTGATAGAAACAAAGTATTATTTTCACAATAAGAATGATAATGACCAATAGACAAATAAATTGTCATCAAAGGTGTAATAAAAAGATATAAAAATACCATAACATGGAACGAAAGCACATTGGCAATGGTTGGTTGTTAAAGTAGAAAGGAAGATGAACCATTGGTGCAATCATTGGCTCTCAAGAGAGGGAGGATTTTTAATTGTCAAATCTATTCTAGAAGCCATACTTCATTAGTTTGGGTCTCCAAAGGTGTGGTGTGTTGGAGGAAATTAGGAAATTGTGCTACACATTTAGTTCATTAGGAGAAAAATTTAAGAAAAGACTTGTGTTGGCAACCTGGAAAAAACCGATGTTTCCAAAAGAAAATGGAGGATGGGGTTAAAAAACCTCTTTCTCTTCTCAAAGGCCCTAGCAACAAAAAATGTATGGATACTGGTCCAAGGGAAAGGATTGTGGTTCTAGATAATCATAGCTAAGTATTCTTACCCAACCATATTAGAGGATTCAGTTAGAACCCTGTGAAATAGGTGTGTAATGCCTCAATTATATGGAAAGTTGTGACCTCAGATTTCTAGTTGATTCATAATTGGTTGATATGGAAGGTGGGTAGAGTGAATAAAGTATAGATAGGGATTGATCCTTGGATAGTAAGTAAACGTCTGCATAGACTACCTGCTCGGGTGACACCGAAACTTCTAAGAAAAGGGTTTTTCTCACTGAGACATATTGTGAACTAGGAGAGGTCTACAAATTGGCAATAAAAAAGGTTCACCTGGCTCACCTAGGAGGAAATTGGATTGGGAGAGGATCTTGTAGAAGTTTGGAAGTCATATACAGATGCCCTGAAAGATAGCAATGCCAAATTAGGGGAAGATGAAGACCAACTTTTATGGTCTCTTAACCCTTCCGAGACTTATGTTCCCAAACTAGGATATAGAGCCCTTTTTTAGGAAGGTTTGGTGGTGGAGAATCATATGGAAGTTGAGGTGTCCCTCCAAGAATAAAATCATCATGTGTTTGGCATTAAACAACAAGGCTTCTACCTAGGAGGATTTAAAGAAGAAAAATATTTTTTTGGTCCAGGATTGTGTAGTCTATGCCAACAAGTAGAGGAAACTATAGATCACTTACTTTTGACTTGCTCCTTTTCCAAAGAGGTCTAGAAAGAAGTTGGAACCATGATAGGGATAATGAATGCATTAAAAGGAAGAAGTATTAAAGAATCCTTCATGTTTTGGTATACAAACAAGGACAGCGTGAGAAATATGACTTGCTAGAAACTTGAAACTTTTTGAAGGACAAGAGACCCCACCCCTTAAATGTGTAATTTAGTCTCTAAATATACTAAATACTTATCCATGTTGTTTGAGCCCAAGAAGCAAGTATTAGCATTTGAGTCTCTTGTTTCCCTCCCTCGACTATGGTCAAGGATCCAATATCCATTCATGATGCCCAATACCTCATAATGGCACCCATATTCAACTTGGATTCTAAATAGTCCATGGATAGGGCTTGTGTCATGTTTTTAAGGTGTTGTTCATGGCGCCTTGAGCTCAAGAAATTTCAATTAATGCTTAAGGTTATTGTTTCCCCCTTGACCATGTTTATGCCTCGAAACTTGTTTCTAGTGCATAGAACCTAGTCATGTTGGGGTGAAATCACGGAGGTGGGTAACACTTTCGTGACAATCGGATCTCCAAAATTCCAAAAAACCATTTTTCGGCCGAACTAATATTATTCTTTGGCCGAAAGATATTTTTTTCGGTCGAACTATTTTTCGACCGAAAAGTGAAACGTCGAATCGGACGATACAGTGACGACACCCTCAATTTGCGTGTAAAAAATTAGTCAGACGGATTTTTTTCCATCCGACAATATGTTTTCAGCCAAAAGATATTACGGCCGAAACATTCTTTTGGCTGAAAGATTATTCGGCCAAGCAATCTTTTGGCCGAAAGAATGTTTTGGCCGAAAACTCTTTCGGCCGAAAGAATGTTTATATATCAACCACACGTCGATATTGAAATGTTTTTTTCAATTTTTCGGGTGTTTATGACTGTGGGCGGTCATGTTGGCATAGAGGTCGTGAGCGTTTGTGAGAGGTCCTGAGCATTTGTGAGTGCAGAGCGTTTGTGAGAGGTCGTGAGCATTTGTGAGTGCAGAGCGTTTGTGAGAGGTCATGAGCATTTGTGGGTGCAGAGTTCGTGTTGGCGCAGATCTCGTGTCGACGGATGTAGGGTTGGTGCCGAGGTCGTGTTGGCAGGCGGTCGACGAGTTTCAGGTATTTCTCTAGTCTTTAATTTTAATTTTAATTTTTAATGTATATTTTTAAATTAAATTTTAGTTAATTTGGCGGCCCTTGGCCATAATTTAAATTTAAATTTTTAAGTTATATTTTTAAATTTAATTTATATTTTTAAATTAAATTTTAGTTAATTTGGCAGCCCCTGTCGGCTTGGCCATAGGGCTGGGCCCCCACGACCAAGTCACAGTCTAGTGCACTGTGACTTGGCTGTGGGGTGGCAGCCCTATGGCCAAGCTGTGGGCCGGCCAAGTCATAGTCTAGTCATTTAGAGTCAACAAACTATAAGATCAAACATAACCGTGAACTAGAGACTTCAAACTACCCATACTCTCCTTGCCATATATCAAACAAATGAATAAGAAACCAAAAGAGGAACACACATGTAGGGCCAATGTAAAATGCTAGCTGCCTGCATGACACAAACATTAGAAAGTGTATAAGGTGGTGCCATCACCAATCTTGGTATGTTGTAGAAATCATAAAAAATTCAGAACCTTAGTTAAAACAATATAATGCCCATACTAAAAAGGATATGGTCACCAACTCTTATTCTGTCAGAAAACCAAGATGTTTGGCCAAAGAAGTTATGCCTAACAGACTGAATAAAAACACCCAACCCTGCAGTAGTAACAGGGATTAACATAGAATCTAAAACCATGGCCACAAAATATAAATGAGAAGAGAAGCATCATGTCATTAGTTTCTGTTTTTTTTCTTTTTTTCTACATGAAATGTATTTGAGCCTTCTGACACTTGAATGAAATAAACTTATAAAATCCATATAGTTTATAAGTTTCACCTTTTCATATAAATTTCAAGAATCTATTTTGAATATTTTTGACACAAGCACATAGCTACA
>ML820553.1:111240-132416 GCA_009831015.1 Picea engelmannii
TAAATATTACTTGAATTTATATGATTTTATTGTTATAGTCTTATTAATTACATGATACTAACCTTCATGCAGATACTATTTAGGTTGAAACAACTTTTTGATGTGTGTTATGTTCTAAAATTGCTTTTAATTGGATAAAAACTTATTATAGCCAATTAAAGGCATATGGAAAAGTGAAAGCCTATACTATCTAGGTTGAAAATGTTAAGAAATAGAACACAAGACAATGCAAGAGACAAGAACTTTGTGGAAAAGGTTTTAAGCCATATTATCTTCACTGTATTACACTATTCATTCCAATGATTCAATTTTATAGTACATGAATGAGACTGCTTCATAAAATAGATTTGCTCTCATATTGACACCTCATAAAGAGATAAGGTTAAGATGAGGAAAGATAGGATCTAATACACACTTAAGATAAAATCTATATCCCATAATGTGAAATACATAAAGGTGGTGTGAGACTTAATATTTGTATAGGGGGTCATAGAATAACAATTTCCCCCTCAATCGTAAGTCTGAACAATGATACCAGTAAGGTAGTAAGAACTAGTACCATCTCTAAATATTCATTCTCAAACTCGTGAGCTAAGCCTCAATGTTGATTTTCCTGAAAAAACTACCAAATCTAGATGTTGAAAACTCATAGAATATGGAAAATCTCATTGTGTAAACAAGTGAGCTAGAACACCAACTCAAATATATGATGAGAGTGAATCAATTGCAAATATGAAACATCCCTAAAAATTCCTAACAACAAAATCAAATGCCAAGAAACAATGTAGATGGATCTAGTTGTCCTCTACTAGGTCAAATGGCCATCTAGATGAACAAAATGCCCACAAAACTGCTCTCAGAAAATGATACACAAATAGTGTCAATCAACATCCCAATCTTGTATATTGTGTATGGTCCAACTGTAATATATTGACCCATAATTTTTCCCAATAAATGTTGAGTAGTAAACTAAATGTTCTATTGGAACTACTCAAATCCTAAATCAATTATGTAGAGGAAAACTCGATCTCGATCGCATCAATGCATGTTGCATAAAAATATGGCAAGTAGAATAAATTTCAAAGTGTCCAAATTGAGAATTTATCACAAGTGATGAAATATTTGTAACATTCTTGTTGTCACCCATTTGACATTTTGTTTGTCTAAGTCTTCCATCTATAGACTGTTCTTGTCCATTTGGCATTTTGTTTGTTGTTGTGGAAATTTGAAGTTTGACAGTCATTACCAATATCCCCCCCTTTGTTAGTTGAAAGGTGAACATCATGGACTTTCTTGTGAGTTAACCTTAACCAATTCATCGCTCTATTTGGTGCTTTTGGTTGACTACTAACCATTTTCACTTCATTTGGTGGTTTTGGTTTACCACTAACCATTTTCACTCATTAATCTACTACCCCTTAAGGTGCAAGAGAGTTCCATCTATGTACTCTCCCCTTTTAGGTGAAAGAGAGTGCCATTCTCATTTCATATGTGTACATTCCCCCCTTTAAGGTGCAAGGAGAGAAGATTGAATGACTATTTGTTGCAAGAAGTGTATTTAATTGAGAGAAAATTATATAGTAAGACTTATTTAACATCTTGGCTTTTAATTTCCACTACCAAGGAGTTATCCAACCATAATGAATCTTTAATCTTGTAGGTTTGTTTATTGTGGAGCATATGTCTAATGAATGGTTATTCTTGCTCCAATGATAACAAGGATGGAGATAAAAACAATGTTCATCCATATGACCCACTCGATGATAATGTTGGCACTTAACATTCTAATGCTAAACTGGAAGAGGTGAAGTTGAAAATTCTTAAATGAGTCTTGCATTGTTGAAGTGGATTGGTCTAGAATAATCTGGAATTAAATGATAGAGATATGTGAGTTTAGTTAATTTGATTTGAAAAGTTAACCTTGCATACCCTATTTTTTTGGTTTTGCTAACATTTTGCAAGAATTTATACACAACCTCTAGGGGATGCAGAAAGAAGAATAAAGGTCCACACAAAAGATTAGTTGTACTAGGTCAACCTAAAGAGAAAATTGATATACTTTGAGATCCTGCAGAAATAATCCCAATTAGCGAAGGCACAATTACAATAACAAGAGAAGAAGAAGCAAGAAAGAAAACCTAGAAAAATATTGAAGTTGAAAGGAAGAGATTTGAGTTCGAAGCATAAAATATAATGGCTGAAGAAGGACTAGTTGAATATTATAAATCCAATAGTTATCAAATTCATGAGTTCATCAACTATGCCTTTCGAATATAGAATGAATTTAACATGGTGTAGAGTGAATTCTATAACAAAGAATAGGATCTATAGGCACAGGAGAAATACATAGCAGAAGTCATGAAATATTCTCAAGTGTGGAAACTAGAGTACCAACAAGCTGAGTTGCAGTTTGATTGTAATGTTTCTGACTTGGCTAGTCTAGAAAACACTGCTAATGTGTGTGTAGGATCAAAGGTTTACAACATATAAATGATCATACAAATAATAAACGCGACAAAGGACTGCAAAGTTTGTATTATGATATCTCTGTGGATTATAAAATGGCCGAATGTGGCTGAATAAACTAAAAATACTTGACTAGATCAACAGACAAAGGATCTTAGCCAGAATACAAATAAGCAACTGCGGCTGAATAAAATAACAACACTCAGCTAGATCAAAAGACGAAAGGATCTTAGCCGGAATACAAATAAGCAACTAAAAGATAATACCCGGAATATGGGAGAACTGTGGAATCAATGAAGAATTATGGAAGACCTTGATGATCTTCCCGGTGACTTGGGTGTGTCTTTCAACACCGAAATCAGCCAACTGGTGTCTTCCTCCTGGAATACACTGAACTATCTCTCTTGAGATGTGCCTCTTCTCCTCAATGACAAGTCATAATCTGCATAATGATGAATTAGGTCACTGACCCTTCCTTTATATCTTTCCAAAACCCTAAATCATGCTGAAACCCTAATTCACTGTTGACTTCCAAAACCCTAAATCATGCTGAAACCCTAATTCACCGTTGACTTCCAAAACCCTAAATTCACCATTTTGGAATTTAGGGTTTTGGAAGTCAACACCCTAAATTCACCGTTGAAACCCTAATTCACCGTTGACTTCTATTTTTAGCTCATAATGACTTAAAAGCGCTTTTGACCATTTTTAGTTCAATGTCACTTTCCGAATATAACACCTGTGACTGGAGTGACCTCTAGTAACCTTGTTTACCCCTCTTTGGCCCTAGCTATAGTCTAACGGGGCAGTTTAGACCATTAAGCCTCCTCTCTGGAGCTCCTATTTGGAAAGGGACATTACAGTCCTCCCTTCCCAAAATTGCTTGTCCTCAAGGAATACCAGTCCAGGGTGCTACAACACCTGCTTGCTCTCCCAAGTAGAGTCCTCTACTGGAAGCCCTCTGCATTTGATCAAACACTCTCTGATGAACCCGCTCCTTAGTTTCTGCTCCCGAAACTCCAAAACCTCCTCTGAAACTAACTCCAATTGACCCTCCTCATCCAACGGGGGAGGCTCCTTTGATGTGCTAATGAATTGTCCCACTGGATTTTTGAGGCAAGACACGTGGAACATGTTTTGAACCCTCTGGAAGCTCTAACTCGTAAGAAACCTCGCCTACTCGGTGAATGATCCTGTTAGGACCATAAAATATGGGCTTGAGCTTCTTGACCCCACTCTTCTTCAGAGATGACTGTCTGTAGGGTTGGAGTCTCAGGAAAACCAAATCTCCAACCTCAAAGATGCGCTCTATCCTGTGCCTGTCCACACTTATCTTATGTCGGTTTTGCGTTGTTTGCAGGTTCTCTTTCAACAAATTGAGAATCTCCTGACTCTCTATGATCCAATCCTTGTCCTTGGGATCTATGCTCTCCCCGAAGACCAAGTCTACCAAAGTGGGAGCATCATATCCGTACAATGCTCGGAAGGGTGTCATACCAATGGACATGTGGAAGGTGGTTTTGTAGAAATGTTCTCCTAAATGTAACCACTTTACCCATGTTCTCTACTATCCTCCTACATAGTTCCTCAAATACCCTTCAACCCACTTGTTGACAATCTCAGTTTGCCCATCTGTCTTAGGGTGATAGCTGGGGCTAGGTGTCAACTCTGTCCCCACCAACGGAAACAAATCTCTCCAAAATGTCCCTATGAACCGACTGTCCCGATCACTGACGATGTTCTTCGACAACCCATGAAGTCTGAAGACCTCCCTGAAGAAAATCTCGGCTACCTAAACTATGTTGTACTCTGTCGATATGGCATAGAAGTGAGAAAACTTAGTCAATATGTTGACCACCACATAAATACAGTCCTTACCCTCGACCTTGGGTAGACCTGTGATGAAGTCCATAGATATACTCTCCCATTTCTTCTCTGGAATGGGGAGTGGATGAAGTAGCCCTGCTGGAAGAGCATGCTCTGACTTGTTCTGCTGGTAAGTCACACACTCACTGACGTGTCTCATAACGTATTGTTTTAGGCCCTTCCATGAGAACCTCTCTCTGATCTGTCTGTAGGTTTTGAAAAACCCCTGATGGCTTGCTAGAGGTGAATCATGAAATGCGGGGAGGATCTTCTTCTTAAGCCCTGAATCTGGCACCAAGTAGACTCTATCCTTGTAAAATATTACACCGTCAATGATCCTATATCGGTCATCCTGTATCTGCCCATCCATCACCTCACAAGCGAACTTGTTCTTGGAATATTCCACTAACAAGTGGGATTTCCAATTTGTTGAAATCTCCATCAAAGAACATGCCATAGGTCTCCTTGATAGTGCATCGGCCACAATGTTATTCTTCCCCTTGACATACTCTATGTCAAAGTGGAATGCTTGTACCTTCATCACCCATTTCTATTGACGCTCACTGAGGTCCTTCTGCTCAAGGAAATACTTCAAATTGTTGTGATCAGTCTTAACCATGAATTTTCTGCCCACCAAATATTGTCTAAACTTGGTCAAGGCATGCATGATTTCCAATATTTCCTTGTCATAAATGGAGTACAACCTCTCAGGTTGACTAAGATTTTGGCTCTTGAATACAATGGGGTGTCCTTCCTGCATCAAAACTGCACCGATCCCTTCGTCGGATGCATCACACTCTAGTACAAATGGCAAGGTGAAGTTTGGTAGTGCCAGCACTAGACAAGTGCCCATGACTTCCTTCATGTGATCAAAGGCTTCCTATGATTTCTCGGTCCATATGAAGGCCCCATGCTTGGTAAGATCTGTCAGCGGTGCTCCAAGATGAGAAAAACCCCGGATGAACCACTTGTAATAGTTGCACAGCCCGAAGAAGCTCCTCAATTCTGTCATGTTCTTGGGCGTCGACCAATCCAGAATGGCCCTGATCTTCTCTTGGTGCACTTGTACCCCCTGTTTACTGATGATGTTGCCCAATTAAATCATCTCTGTCATACCGAACTCGCACTTGGAATTTTTGGCATATAATGATTGTGCCTCCATGATGCCCAATACCTCATCCAGGTGCCTCATATGCTCTTGCCATGACCAGCTAAAGGTCAAGATTTCATTGAAGAAAACTAAGACTAATTTCCTTAACCGATCCCTGAATATATGGTTCATGCAAGACTGGAATGTAGCGGGTGCATTGGTTAGCCCAAATGGCATAACCAGGAACTCGAAGTGACCAAAATGACATCGAAATGTCATCTTCTCTATGTCCTGCTCTCAGATGCTGATCTGATGATATCCAGAGCGTAGATCAATTTTTGAGAAGAAAACTGCCCCATGCAGTTCATCCATTAACTCGTCAATGTCTGGGATAGGGTATCGGTTCTTGATGGTTTTCTTGTTCAAGGCTTGGTAATCAATGCACATCCTCATGGTGCCATCCTTCTTCAGAACTAAGACAACTAAAGAACGAAATGGGTTGTTTCTCGGTCTGATGTGTCCCATCGCCAACAATTCCTTGATTGCCTTCTCTATCTCATCCTTGAACCTCCTAGGATGACGATAGGGGGGGTGATCATAGGTTTGACCCCCTCCTCCAACTCAATGGTGTGCTCAAACCCCATGTCAAGTGGTCTTCCTGGTGGAATTGCCTCAAAGACCTACTGATGTCGTCCCAATAAATTCTTGATCTCTATATGGTATTGTTGTCGACCTTTCGAATCATTTTGAGTAGTGATCAAGCATTCTGCGACATATGCTACCTCCCCATGTCTAAATATCCTCTCCATCCTCTTGGCTGAAACTGTCCTGGGTGCTCCTGTCGACATACCTCTTAGAACAACCTTATTCCCATCCTGATCTCTGAATCCCATTTCCAAGGTTTGTTAGTTGGTAGTGATTTTTCCCATGGTAATCATCCACTGAACTCCTAACACCACATCTGTGTCCGATAGGTCAACCACATAAAATGTGTCTCTCACTGTGCAGTTGCCTAACTTCATCTATAATTTTGGAACTCTATCTAGACACTCCATTGTGTGGCCATCTGCTACCGCAACATCAAACCCCTCAAAATCCTCTGTCTGAAGTGCCCGTCTCGATACTAGTGAAGTGTTGATGAAGTTGTGGGTGGCCCCACCATCTATTAGGGTGATTTCCTGTTTCCCCTAAATAATCCCTCTGATACGGAGGGTATCATACCTGGGAACACCAGAAAGGGTTGCTATGACACCTCCCTTTGTTGGTTTCCTCCTGTTAGCCTGTTCTGGCGGTTGTGGGACTACTGGAGGACATGCTCCTGCCGGTGTCGGTGGTCTACAGGGAGGCTGCTCCTCTGCTGGTGCTGACTCCTTCTCTGAACTAGTGGATCCACTGTCCTGCTCCTCCTCCTCACTGTCCATGCTTTCTGCTGCTACCTCAATATAATGAATCTCTCCCTTTCCCATGTGCACCTGTGGCCTGGGACCCAAGGATTTCTGCAGCTGAAGCAAAACTTCTTCCTCATAAGCTCTCGCCTAATCTCATCATCCAACTTCTCTTTTCCCGTCCATTCTCTCTGGAATGGCTTCCTGTCTCGATCCCTCTAGGCCACAAATGGTTTGGAGAAAGTTTTAGTCTTTGGCACTGAGTCTGCCAGATCTTGAGTGCGAAGGATGACATCCTACAAAGTGGGAGGCCTGTATGCCTTCACCCATCCTCTCAAAGGCTCTGTGAGTCCTTCTGTGAATAGCATGATCATCCTGGGCTCTGATATATCTGTCACTGCCACGGCTACCCGATGAATATTTGTGATGAACGCCTCTGCTGTGCCAGTTTGTCTCAACTGGGATAGATCCCTAAAGTGTATCTCAGGATCCTTCTTACCAAACCTGTCCATGAGCCTATCTGTAAACTCCCTATAGGAGGTGATGCGACTGTGATCCAATGTCACCAGTCCATGATACCACTACTCGTGTGCCTCACCCTCTAAGTGTAAGGTCGCAAAACTGATGGCCTCTGTCTCGGTCATCTGGTTGAGCTTGTAATATGTGTCTATCTTCTGTACCCAATCTCTGGCGGTGTATTTGGACAATCCATCGAAATAAGGGATGGTGAGTTTCCTAACTTTTCAGATGAAATCGAGGTTATGCCCCTGCTGTTGTTGTGGTCCTTCCCTCTGTGGATCTCTGGGGCGATTCCTGAGTCTAAGTCCATAGTACTCGACTAAGGTCATGTCCTTATGGAAGTCACGACCCAATGCTATGTACTCCCTCATATACTCTGCAATGTCGTCGGCATGAGTGGGTGGCCTCTATGCTATCGGTGGCATTGCTACTACCGGGGGTGCCCTCTGGAAACTGGGAAACAAGGGTCTGGGAATCCTACTTGTAGAGGTGTATGTGCGAGAGGGTGATTGGGGTCTATTGCTTGCTCCTGAGTTCCCCTGTGCCGCATGCGGGACTTGTGTATCTGGGGTGCCCACTCTAGCCAATCTATCAACCACCTGTGCCAAGGACTGAGACATGGTCCATTGACTAGCTAACATATCATTGATAACCTGCATGAAATATGCCTCTAGATCTATGAGGGCCTTGCCACTACCCTCTGGTCGCCCATATCTATCTCCTAACATCCTCTCTGCCTCGCGCTCTGCCCTTCTCTTTGCTTCTCTGTGTGCCTCTTCCTCTTCCTCCGAGCTAGGAGGAAAAGGGGGAAAATCAATCCTATGCCTTCTTTCCTCATGCCCATTGTAAGTGAAATATTCGTCACCTACGTGTTCACAACCCTCTGGGTCTTCTGCTGCACTCATTGTATTTAGTCACAGGCTGGCAGGACTAAAGCTCTGATACCACTATGATGTTCTTGACTTGGCTAGTCTAGGAAACACTACTAATGTGTGTGTAGGATCAAAGGTTTACAGCATATAAATGATCATACAAATAATAAACCCGACAAAGGACTGTAAAGTTTGTATTATGATATCTCTGTGGATTACAAAATGGACGAATGCGGCTGAATAAACTAACAATACTTGACTAGATCAATAGACAAAGGATATTAGCCGGAATACAAATAAGCAACTGCGACTGAATAAAATAAAAACACTTGGCTATATCAAAATACAAAAGGATCTTAGCTGGAATACAAATAAGCAACTAAAAGATAATACCCGGAATATGGGAGCACTGCGGAATCAATGAAGAATGATGGAAGACCTAGATGATCTTCCCAGTGACTAAGGTGTGTCTTTCAACACCAAAATCAACCAACTGGTGTCTTCCTCCTAGAATACACTGAACTATCTCTCCTGAGATGCGCCTCTTCTCCTCAATGATAAGTCATAATCTGCATAATGATGAATTAGGTCGCTGACCCTTCCTTTATAGCTTTCCAAAACCCTAAATCATGTTGAAACCCTAATTCACTGTTGACTTCCAAAACCCTAAATCATTGCTGAAACCCTAATTCATTGTTGACTTCTATTTTTAGCTCATAATGACTTAAAAGCGCTTTTAACCCTTTTTAGTTCAATTTCACTTTCTGAATATAACACCTGTGACTGGAGTGACCTCTAGTAACCTTGTTTACCCCTCTTTGGCCCTGGCTATAGTCTAACGGGGCGGTTTAGACCATTAAGCCTCCTCTCTGGAGCTCCAATTTGGAAAGGGACATTACATTTATTGAGTGAAATATTGTAGGTTGTAATCGATGAAATTCCTCTCGAAGTTCCTAAAATTACTACACAGTCCTTGCAAGAAATGGAGTTTGATATGAAACAATGGAAGCCAAAATATTATGATGTTGTCCAAGGGATTAATTATGAGTTCATGGTTTTGCTAGGATACAAAATATCAAGGAGAAAGTAGCATATGATTGTCACTTTCCTTCTTTTGGACCCATGCATAATTTATTCCCATAAGCATAAGTGGCCAAACATTTGCAAAACTATATTGGCACTCATAGGAAGGATATTAGAGCTCTCACCTGTATTAATGAAGCAACCATATAAATATTTATATAGAGGTTTATTGAATCTCCTACCAAGCACATAACACTAATCAAGACATATTACATAAAATGAAGAAATATGATAAATTTAGGATAAGTCATAGTATTACATCATACAAATCCTCCCTCCAAAAACATCCTTTTCTCATGGGGAGACACTTAGCTTGAATTTTGAGGCATGGGTGTTATTTGTAAGAAAATTGAGAAGAGAAAGGGAAAAAAAATTCTCGAGTCAAATAGAAAGTCATCTTACAGAGGAGGATTCAAACAACCAAGTATAAGGTCAAGCTAGTCAAAGGGAGTCGAATCCTCATAGGGGAAAAAAAGATGAATTGACAAGGACAACCAATAGGGAAGGATGGGAAACAAATAATCATCAAGATGCATGAAGCTCATAAGCACACCCCCCCTCCTTTTTTATAAATAAGATGAATTCAATTGTACAAGGGATTTTTGCTTGTGCGTCTTTCTACACTTTTATATGAAATTTAATGAATGAGAAGCCACTACCAACCAATCCATTTGGAGATAGATTTCAGTTTTGAAATGTCTGATTTTTGGAACTACTTATGCTGATTTATTGAGTTTTGGAACGATATACTCATTTGATTTTACAATGCATACTTTTCTCATTTATGATAAACTTGTTTTATATTGTTTATCTCACAAATTATTTATTTATATCTTTAAACATAGTATTGTAATCAATTTTCTTTTTTAGACGTTTATGTATTGCAACTAGTTATTTAAATATTTKCTTTTATTTTCWTAGGTAACTTTTTACTAAAGGTTTAAAGAAGTAATAAATTTGGTGTTTTATTTACCTCATTTGTTTTATTAGTTTAGCACATGAATCATTCTACAATTTTCATATTAGATTAGCTACATCTCATTTATTGCATTTAAAAATACCTAAATAGTGGATYGGGCCACAACCGGTAAAACCAATCAAAACCATCTAAAGGTTGCCATGCCATAAACTAAATAGATTCCCTATTCCAAATGGTGTAAGGTCTAATTGGGGCCTTCCATTAGGGAGAATCCCTATTGATAACACAGGGCCATTCAACCCTATCAATAGGTTAACAATCATTAGGTGTATTGATAAGTTCCGAAGGCCTTCGACTAATGAACAAAATTGGTGTTCAATTTCAAAGTAAGAACTCAAAGGCTTCTCTTTTTCAATTTACATAAATTTTATCTGACAAGTAGGAATTGAGCTTTGTAGAGAAGGTGTGTATTCCTAAATAGTATACTTTGCATTGAATGTACCTAGTGGTGCACAGATCCAATGTCTTCATATCAAAATCAACTTTAAATATTTAATTTGACAATCCTTACTAACAACTGGCCTCTACATGGATATAGGAACGATGGGTAAAATTTTAAAAGAGATCCAAGTGTTTAAAAGAGATCCAAGTGTAGTGGACCATTCCATTCACATGTAAATGGAATAAGAAAAGATTGAGATATCTTTGTATGTTGGTGTTTTGAAGCAAGTCATATTCATTTTTTTTTGTATCAAGGGATTGATCTCAAAATGAATCAAGTAAAGAAGTTCCTTGCAATTTTATGCATAATGTAGTGGACTTGTGTGATGATTTTTATTTGTACATTGAAGGGTGTAACCTTCTTGAAGCTCTAGTTACTTATGTTATCACCACTTCTCATAGACTAAGATGAAAATATACTTAAGATAACCCATGTTCAATGATGCTAAACAATGCCAAGGTTTATTCATCTTTCCACATAAACATGGGAAGGTGCATCAATATGCCCCCTCTTAAAGGTTTGACAATTATGCCCAAACATACATTGTTCTATGTTGAAGGATATCTCCATTGTGCTTTTCTCGTTGTTGGTTATACATGGTCAAAAAAAGAGTTTTACCATTGATTTCAATAAAGTTAATGTTAATGCAAATGTTAGTTTCAAGTTTCCTATTCATAGAATCTACATTTTGGCACTAATCACCCACAGATTGATTGTACATCACCGTGATTTAGGAAATCTTGTTTAGGACTAAGTCCAGTTTGGAAAGATTTTCATTGATGGAAGAAATGTTTTTTCTCAAGAGTTGGTGCAGTATATTTTGTGTTGCAACTCATCACATTGAGTTTCCAAGGAGGAGACTCTAGTGGATAACTTGTTTCCTCTGGTGGCCATAGAGATGTGGGACGACAATAAAGAGGTTACTGGAGAGTGGTACCAAGGCAATCAACACTACTTGTTGTGCTTATTAAGATAGTTGCATGGTAGTGGGGCAAGTGCATCCACCAAAAAGGCTTATTGGATAGTGGTACCACAATGATAAACTTGACACAAGGATTATGTTGAGATAGGTCTCAAATAAGGGTGTAGTTAGGACAAGTATTTTTTCATTTTATTGTACTCATGCATAACTATTCTCCCATTAGAATAATATTATGCTAACCGAATTCTTAAAATCTCAATACTACATTTTATGTAGGAATTTCATGGACTAGCAGTAGGGATAAGGGTTTCAAGGATCTTGAGGGAAAGGGAATGCCATGTGTTATAACTCTTTGATATATGTATAGGGTCCAACAATAGCACTTGACCCAATTTGTCAAGGAACTAACCAAGGAGGCTTGATCATGCCCTTAGTTATACTACCTGATTACCTAGGTACTAAATAGTAATTTTCTCGAGTGTTGTTCTCGGTGGCACTATATAAACATGAAAATCAATCAACTTATCTAAATAGGGTTTCAAGTAACCTAGGGGACTTTTGACATACCCTAGGGTATGTGGAAGTGAAATTTTCATATGTAGGTGTTATCTAATGTGGTACTACTCGAAGGGGTATCAATAGGGTTTACAAGGGTGTCCAAATAGGTAAAACCTGTTGTATTTCCTATGTGTATTCTTCCCCTACCACATATTTACCTGCAAAACGATAGATCATTGTGTTATTTATAGACCCCATAATATGTCTCTAGCTTGAAAAAATGCTTTAAAATATGGGCTCAAGAAAGTTCTTTGATACCACTTATGATGCTCTTTATTATAAATTGGAATATTTAGAGAAAAAATAACGCATTTACCCAGATTTATTATATAAATGATAGGTTGTTGCCACAATAGCCAAACAAAGACCCAAAATACCACATAATTATAACCTTTATTGATGAGAGAAATGTTCACTTTCCTCTTCGAGGGGGTAATTTGCAATTGAGCAAAGCTCTGATTCCAATATATAGTAAGACTTATTTATTTTACTTCTTTATATAGTTTTATCTACCTCATAGGTACATTCTAGAGAAGGAACTTTATAGTAGGAGGAGCCTTCTAGTAAGGCTTCTTACAAATATTTCTTTCATGCTACTATATGGGCCTTATTTACTAGAGATGATCTCCATACATAGAAATCTATCTATGTGCTTTGGGGGTCAAGTTAGGATCCTAACATGTTCATGGCACTATATCATGAGAAGCTTCATGGATTGTAAGTGTTGTTCATGGCACTTGAGCACAAGAAGATTCATTTAAGGAGAAATGCTTGTATTGTCCTCCCTTTACCTCTGTTAGACCTCGAGACGCATTCTTGGTTCACAACTAACCTGTTCATGGTGCCCGTATCCCACTTGTAGGCAAATAAAATTGTATAGAGATCATACGTGGTGGTTTGAAGACTCTTCCATACTCTTTGAGCCTAAGAAGAAAGGTTTAGGGTTGGAGGTTGTTGTTTCCCTCCCTCAACTATGGTTAGACACAAGACCCATCCATGATCCCCAACACCTTGTAATGCCACCCAAATTCAACTCAGATGTTAAAGACCCCTTCGGGAGGGCTTGTGACATGGTTTCTAGATGTTGTTCATGGTGCTTGAGCTCGAAAAACTTCAATTAGGACTTAAGGCCCTTGTTTCCCCATTTGACCATGTGTAGGCCTTGAGACCCATTTCGAGTGCACAAAACCTAATCATGGTGCTTGTATCCCAATTAGAGGCCTGTAAAGAATCCCTACAAAGGACTCATGTGTTGGTTCAAGGACTTGCTCAAATCTCTCGAGCCATATAACAATTGAAAATATCCCAAGGAACTTTTTTTCTTTCCTTAACCATGGTCAAGGCCATATGACCCATCCTTAGTGCACAAAACCTCCTAGTAGCATCCTTATCTAACTCTAATTCCAAATAACCCCTAGAGATGGCTTGTGTTGTGGTTTGTAGGTGGTGTTCATGTTGATTAAGATAGAGAAACTATGTTTAGGGACTAAGGCCCAATTTTTTTCCTCAACTAACCATGGTGCTTGAGCTCACGAAGTTTCATTTAATATTAAGACCCTTGTTTCCCCCTTGACCATGTTTAGGCCATAAGACCCATTTCCCCTACACAAAACCCAATCATGGTGTGTGTATCCCACTCGAATACTAATGAGCCCTAACCATGGCCTCAAGAACCATTCTTCACATGGGCCTAAGACACATTTCTGTTTGGGGAATGTTTTATAGTTTAATCATGGAGTCCATATCCCTTTAGTAGGCTAAAGATACCTCGCATGGATCCTATGTGGCAGTTCGAGGATACATTCATGACCTTATATAGCTTGAAACTTCATGGATCGTAGATGTTTCTCATGCAGCCTGAGAAACTTCATTTAAGGAACATGCCTCTTGTTGTCCTCCCTTGACCTTGGTTAGACCTTCAGACCTATTCTTAGTTCACAAATGGCCTATTCATGGGAGCCATATTTCACAATTGGCTTAGTCATGGGAGCCATATCCCACTTAGAGATGAATAATTCCCTTTGTCTTCTTATTAAATCATTTTAATTAAAATTAAAAGTTTAATGAATTTTGAATTTATCTTCTTATTAAATCATTTTAATTAAAATTAAAAGATTAATATATTTTCAATTATAGAAAGAAAAAATGTAATTATATTTCATGAAAATAAATATTGGAATTTGTTTAGTTATTGTAAAAAAATATTTAGTCTAAAATAAATATACTTTATGAATTTTTCAAGTCCATTTATTAGAGAAAAATACATAATTTAAAATAAATACATTTACCTTTGGAAAAAATATTTAATCTAAAATAAATGTACTTATCTTTGTGAATTGGTTAAGTCCATTTATTATAGATAAATACATAATCTAAAATAAATACATTTACTTTTAATTTGTCTTATCTATTTATTAGAAAAGAATACACTTACATAATTTGTATTCCACTTAATAGAAAAAATGAGATAATCTAAAATGAGTACGCTTACCTTTGAATTTGTGTTACATAATTGGTCAAGTCCATTTATTAGAAAAAAAAAAACATAATCTAAAATAAAATAAGCATAGTTGCCTTAGAATTTTTCTATGTCAAATCTACTTATTAGAAAAAAACATAATCTAAAATAAGTATAGTTGCCTTTGAATTTGTCTTATCTATTTATTAATTATTTATTTATTAAAAAAGAATATACTTACATAATTTGTCAAGTTCATGTATTAGGTAAAATACATAATTTAAAAAGAATACATTTATCTTTGAATTTGTCTTATTTATTTATTAGAAAAGAATACACTTATAAGTCCACTTATTAGAAAAAAAACAAAATCAAAAATAAATACATTTCCTTTGAATTTGTCTTATCTATTTATTAAAAAAGAATACAATTACATAATTTGTCAAGTTGGCTTATTAAAACAAATTTATACATTTAAAAAAAAACTAAATACATTTATCTTTGAATTTGTCTTATCTGTTTATTAGTTTATTAGAAAATAATACAATTACATAATATTACATAATTTGTCAAGTCTTATTAAAAACAAATTTATACATTAAAAAAAAACTAAATACATTTATCTTTGAATTTGTCTTATTTTTCTCATTTAGCTTTAAATTTGTCTTATCTATTAATCATAAAAGAATATAATTTTTCAAATTCACTCATTAAAAAATTAAGTAATCTAAAATAAATACATTGACTTTAGGCTTTGACTTTGTCTTTTTCCACTTCTTAAATTATTTCAAACCAATGAATTTTCAATTATTGGGACAACTCATGAATGTACGATGCCTTCTCGGACGACCGGGTGTGAGCCGCCTGTTAGCACGTTCATAAGTTGACTTCAACATCTAATGGGCGGTTGTGGTTCTGTTGTTACCAATGGACGGGAATGGCATGTTAATTGGGTGATGATGTGGTAGTACGGATGATGACGTGAGCATGATGACGATGCGAGCATGATCTGGCATGCTAACTGGGGTTGACATGGTAGTATGATGATGATATCAGTATGATGTGGCATGTTGAGTAGGCACTGACGTGGAAATATGGATGATGATGTCAACATGATGTGGCATGCTAATTGAGCATTGATGTGGCAGTATGATGAATGATGTCAGTATAACTTGGCACCTCTAGGTATCACATGGTGGTAAAAAAAGGCCATTTCTGGGGGACACATGGCAGCCTGTGGTACTGCCACGATAGAATCCATATGGCTGTCAGTGCTCAGTCATCATGCCATGCCATCTTCCATAATTCCATGTCACCATGCCATCTTCCATAATTCCATGTCAACAACAGTACTGCACAATCAGTCGACACATCACTGCCACGTCAGCGGTCGTACTACCCTGTCAGTTGACACGTTTAAAAGACAATCATGGGTCAAACCTAAAATCTTGGTTGGTTAATATATATATATATATATATATATATATATATATATATATATTTCCATCGACGGAGAAATGTGCACATTTGAATAACATCCATGGAAATTCACGAAATCAGAACTAGTGATCAATGAAGACTAAATCACCAAGCTTCGTCAACTGTCCTTAATGATGCAGGAGCATCCACACTTCCTCAAATGAACCAGCGCGAGGAGAAGAAGATGACAGCTGGACAAGCCAACAACCTTTTTGATTTTAAATTTTTCCTTGGTATTGTTGCGCCGCCGTTTCACTAAAGGCATTCAAGGCTGAGTCCATTTGTAATATAATGGAGATAAGGAGGCATTTAACAGTTTTAAATGCTGGTAGATAAGGTTAGCTGTAGATTAGACAGTTTCATCTTCCAGGAGGGAAAACGAATATAGGCACCCTCCTTGTGTAAATTGAATTATTATTCAGCATTAGCATTAGAGAAAAAAAGAAGAGCAGAGCAGAGAGCTTGTGAAGAAACTCCATGTACAGGCATTGAATTAATAGGAAAGATTTTATTCAATTCCATGGATGTATTCAGTCTCTTTGTGTTGTTGGTATTATGCTGTTGCATGTTTGCCTCTTTTTATGCTTATCTTCTATATGCTGCATATGTGATCGCATATCAAGTTAGAAACCTGAGAGAATGAGGGAATGAGTTACAATTGTTTCTCTGCTTAAGTCTGGAGATTCTTGCATAGAGTGCAGTTGAATTTCTCCGCATAGAGTGCGTGAGGAGGCTGAGCAGTTGAACTTTTGTTCTCTTTCGCCCAGAGTTGAGCTGGGTTATTCGAACCGTGCAGGTGAGTGCAGGTCGAGTTGAAGTCTCAGAGCCGAGTCTGAGGGAAGGAGGACTGGACTGCATTAGCAGGATTGCGCAGGTCTAGACGACTTCAACGTTTTGAGAGCTGTTGGAAGTCGAGCACTGGAAGAACATGAGAAGTCTCTGAAGGAGTCAGAGAGAGACAAAGATCAGGAGGGATAATTCCTTGTAAGTGTCGGGGAACAGACCCAAGAGGAGCGTGAACAGAACCTAGCCTTAGGAGCAGAAGGAGTTCTCCGGAGAGAGAGGATCTACGGTTTGAAATCCCCGTGAAGTCTCACGAAATCCCGAGGACCTTCCGATTGTGGGGAAGTTGCGTGGGAGATAACCCACAAGCGCAGACAGGGAGGACCAAAGTCCATCGAACTTCGGGGTTTTGGCATTCGGGGATTGATAAGGCGAGAGGTTTACACCTCGTGAAATCCCGAGTCGCGATTCACCAAATCGATCTGAGCCGTTGATCGGAGAAGGGACACGTGGCGCAGGATCCTTGAGGATCGGGGTTCGGCGTTCGGCGTTTCCTGGAGGCAAGAGTTCAAGCTCTTTGAAATCGCGACCAACGATTTCCCGAATCATCTGGAGCCGTCGATCTTCAGGAAGACACGTGGCCGCAGATCCTGATAAGTTGGGATTCGGGGTTTGCAAGGTCTGTGACCTTGTGCACCAGGAACAACGATTTCCCGAATCGCGATTTCCCGACAGTGTGAGTGGGAGACAGGTGTCGAGGGGTTAGACCTCCCCATGGGATGTTGACAGGTGGCATCGGGGTTTCGGCATTCGGGGTTTTGTGATGCAAGAGAATTGTGACTAGTGAAATCGCGATCCCGCGATCCCCGATCGCACGAGCGAAGGGGGTGACGTAGTTGAGTGGGACCCCAGAGCGGGTGGAGGACAGGTGTCATCGGACTTCGGGGTTTCGGCGTTCGGAGAATCAGAGTTCTCGACGCCAAGGAGTTCTTGCATCGTGGATTCGCGATCCGTGAAATCCCGAAGAGGAGGTGGCAGCGTGGGACCCGGGAGCTAGTGGGAGACAGGTGGAAGCATATCGGCACATCGGCGTTCGGGGGTTCGAAGGGTAAGTACATCACTACCTTTTATACACCAATTTCCCGATAGGAAAATCCCCGAGACCAAAAGCGGTGACTGTTGACTATTCAAAGTTCGGGGTTCGGAGGTTAGAGTTGTCAGCGAATTGCGTTCGCATGAACCGCGAATTCCCGATTCGCGATATCCCGATTTTCGAAGGAGTTGCTGTGGGTAACTCGTGACTTCCGAGGGGAGTTGGAAGAGATTAGACTCTTCGGGCCTGAGGTGGAAGAAGGTCCTGGTGGGAGCGGTCGTGCCATCGAGGGTAGGTTGCGTCAGAGTGGTATCAGAGCCAAGATTTCTCTGTTTTCTGTAGCAGAGAGGAAGAGAAGACATAATGCCACCGAGAAGAGGTAGGCAATCACCCGACCTAGAGGGGGAGAGGGAAGTGTCCAGGGAAAGAAGCAGTCATGGAAAAAATATAGAATTGGAGAGGGAAATATGAAATCTCCGTGCTAGAATGGAAGATATGGAAGCAACGCAGAGGCGCACAACAAATATAGGAGATCTGAGTGACTCCGAAGGCGAAGCTGAGGCTGTACCGCAAGGTGGAGTTGCATCAGAAGATGCAGCAAATGAGCGGTTAATCAAGGCTATCGCCAGGATGAGTGCAAAGGTGAAGATGGACATTCCAGCTTACGAGGGAAGCCTGGATGCAGAAGAGTTGCTGGATTGGATCCAAGCACTCGACACCTACTTCGATTACGAAGATATCGAAGAAGATAAGAAGGTAAGGCATGCTGTCACTAAATTGAAAGGACACGCAGCCTTATGGTTCGACGAGATGCAGGCAGACAGACGTTCCAAGGGAAAACAAAAGATAAAGAGCTGGGACAGGATGATTGCTAAGATGAAAGAAAAATTCATCCCCAGAGACTATCAGATCACTCTGTTCAGGCGGATGCAGAACCTGAGGCAGAAGATGATGACGGTGAAAGAATACACAGAGGAGTTCTACAGGCTCAACATTCGAGCTGGTCATCGGGAGAGTGATGACGAAAAGGTGGCAAGATACCTGAATGGTCTTAGGTATGACATTCAGGATGAATTGAGCATGACCACCATCCGAACAGTAGAGGAAGCGTACCAGATGGATTTGAAAGCTGAGGAGAAGCTGAGCCGCAAGCAGGGACAGCGAGGGCGAGGCAGAAGCCAACCACGAGGTAAAGCTGTTTCCCAGGAGAGAACTCAAAAGCCCAAGGAGGATTGGAAAAAGCCTCAGGGAAGAGCTGAAAGAGGTGGAACCTCACAGCAGAGGCAGCCAAATTTTGAGCTAAGGAGACAGCAACCAGATCAGCAAGGAGGATATGATGACGCCAACACTTTTCCTCGTACCCGGGGTAGAGGAAGAGGCCGTGGAGGAGTTATCACATGTTTCACTTGTGGAAAAGATGGTCACAAAGCCGTTGACTGTCCAGAGAGGAAGATGGACAGAGGAAACGCTCATGTTGCTGAGGCACAGAGGCGTGACGTTGAAGATGAAGACGCTGGAAGCGGGAAGTCACTAACAGTGCATAAGGTTCTCTTGAAACCCGAGAAAGAGGTGGAGGATACAGCTCAAAGGTGTAGACTGTTCCGGACGACTTGCAAGAGCAAGGGCTGGAAATGAAAGGTTATAGTGGACAGTGGGAGCACATATAATCTCGTTTCGACCGAGATGGTGGAGAAACTGGAGCTGAAAACGAACAAGCACCCGAGTCCATACAAAGTGACGTGGTTGCAGAAAGGACACCAGGTATGTGTTACGAAACAATGCTTGGTAAATTTTAAAATGGGTGAATATAGAGATGAAATCTTGTGTGATGTCATTCCCATGGATGTCTGTCATGTTTTATTGGGGAGACCATGGTAGTATGATAGACATGTAGTTCATGATTGGAGAATGAACACATACACCTTGGAGAAGGATGGGAAATCACATACACTGTTTCCAGGGAAGGATAAGGAAGTGAAGTCGGAAGTGAGCAGTACTATACTTCTCATGAGTGGGAAAGAACTTCTCACAGAGCTGGAGAAGGATGAGAATCCACAATTCTTTATTGTCAGGAAGCCGAGAATTGTCCTGACAAGCACTAGAGTGGACGACTTACCAGAGGAGATTCAAGAACTGCTTGGAGAGTTCGCTGACATCATCGTGGACGAACTACCTCGTTCGTTGCCACCGATGAGGAGTGTGAGTCACCACATTGACCTCATACCCAGAGCAAGTTTGCCAAATAAGGCAGCGTACCGGTTGACACCTCAGGAGAACGAGGAAGTCAAAAGGCAGGTACAGGATCTGCAGGACAAGGGACTAGTGAGAGGGAGTCTGAGTCCATGTGCTGTTCCGACAGTACTGAGTCCAAAGAAGGATGGGGGCTGGAGGATGTGTACAGACTCCAGGGCGATCAATAAGATCACCATCAGATACAGGTTTCCACTGCCAAGAATGGATGACTTGATGGATTGCCTGAGTGGGGCAAATTACTTCTCCAAGATAGATCTCAAAAGCGGATATCATCGGATTCAGATGAGAGAGGGAGATGAATGGAAAACAACATTCAAAACAAACGAGGGTTTGTACGAATGGCTGGTCATGCCGTTTGGGTTGACAAACGCACCAAGCACTTTTATGAGGCTGATGAATGAAGTCCTACGGGAATTCATTGGCAAATTTGTGGTGGTATACTTGGATGATATTTTAATTTTCAGCAAGACTAGAGCTGAACACTTAAGGCATTTGGCCATTTTGATGAGAAGGTTACAGCAGGAGAAGCTGCTGATCAATTTGAAGAAGTGTTCCTTTATGCAGACAGAACTCATATATCTGGGGTTCGTTATTTCGGCTAACGAATTGAAGATGGATCCTGAGAAGGTGAACGTGATCAGGAATTGGCCATCGCCAAGGAATGTCTTCGAGGTAAGGAGCTTTCATGGTTTGGCAAGCTTCTACAGGAAGTTCATTCGAAACTTCAATGCAATTAGTGTTGCCATGATGGACACTGTGAAAAAGAGGCATAAAATTTTTCAGTGGAATGCCGAAGCTGAAAGGAGCTTCAATTTGTTGAAGCGAAAGATAACCGAGCAGCTAGTGTTAGTGCTGCCTGATTTTCAGAAGACCTTCCAGGTGAAGTGTGACGCTAGTGGGTATGCTGTTGGAGGGGTCTTAAGTCAGG
>ML820553.1:132466-145744 GCA_009831015.1 Picea engelmannii
GCCATCATCCAGGCATTGAAGAAGTGGAGGCATTATCTCATACCCAAAGAATTTGTGCTGTACAGTGATAATCATGCACTGCAATTCGTGAGTCAGCAGGAGAAGCTGAATCAAAAGCATGCGAAATGGGTGGAATATATGCAAAATTTCACCTTTGTCATAAAGCACATTACTGGGACTGCCAACAAGGTGGCGGACGCCTTGAGTAGAAAATGTTTGTTGCTGCAGGAATTCAGGGTCAAAACGCTGGGTTTTGAAAACCTGAGAGATGTGTATGCAGGTGATGCTGATTTCGGGGAAGCTTATGAAGCAGCCGAGAATCCGGTGCTCAAAGATAGGAGCCTTTGGATAGATTTCTTGATACAGGATGGATTGATATTCAAAGGCAATCAATTGTGCATTCCAGACTGCTCTATGAGAGAGAATTTAGTACGAGAAAAGCACAGCGGTGGACTAGCAGGTCATTTCGGGCATGACAAAACATTCGCAAAGCTGAGCGAATCGTATTTTTGGCCAGGTATGCGTGCAGATGTGAAGAGATTTGTTGACCGATGCAGAATTTTTCAACACGCAAAGGGCAGAAAACAGAACACAGGGTTATATCAGCCGTTACCTATACCCGAAAGGCCATGGGAAGCCATTAGCATGGACTTTGTATTGGGATTACCGAGAACTCAGCGAGGAGTTGATTCCATCTTTGTTGTGGTGGACAGGTTTTTGAAGATGGCACATTTCATCCCGTGTCATAAGACCAGCGATGCAACCCACATCGCAAATTTATTTTTCAAGGAGATTGTAAGATTACATGGATTACCGAGAAGCATAGTCTCGGATTGGGATACCAAGTTCATAGGTCATTTTTGGAGGACGATATGGAAGAAGCTGGGGACTGACTTGGCATTCAGTTCTGCTTACCATCCGCAGACAGATGGGCAGACCGAAGTAGTCAACAGGAGCTTAGAGGATCTGTTGAGGAGTCTAGTGACGGAGCATCACACCAGTTGGGATCAGATCCTACCGCAGGCAGAGTTTGCGTACAACGATTCTGTGAATCGGAGTACATGTAAGAGCCCGTTTCAAATTTTGTATGGGACGTAGCCAAGGGGAGTTTCTGAGCTCAGGGAGTCAGAACAGGCTGAGACTAGCAGCGCGAGTGCTGAAGAATTCGCTGAAGCAATGCAAGAACTTCACACACAGGTGAAGCAGCGATTGCAGAAATCGAACCAGGAATACAAGCACAGAGCCGATCAAAGAAAGAGGCAGCTTCAGTTTGAGGTTGGAGACATGGTTCTGGCGCACCTGAGGAAGGAAAGGTTCCTGAGGGGAACATACAACAAGCTCAAGATGAAGAAAATTGGGCTGTGTAAAATCCCGAAGAAGTTCGGGAAAAATGCATATGAGCTTGAGTTTCCGGAAGGCATCGGGATATCTCCGATTTTCAACATTTCGGATTTATACCCCTACAGAGCTGAAGAAGCAAGCACTGGAAATGTTGAGGGACCAGTGATCCAGTGGCAGAAACAATTACCAGTTGCACAGAAACCGAGGATGGAGTGCATACTGGATAAACGAGAAGGGAAGAAGACCAGGAGAAAGCAGTATTTTGAATACTTAGTGAAGTGGAAAGATCACCCAGTGGAGGATGCCAGCTGGATAACAGAGGCAGAAATTCAGAAGCGTGGGCACACCGTGCAGGAGCTCATGGACAGGAGCCCATGAAACCTTTTTGAGCCGAGGAGTATGATGCAGGAGCATCCGCACTTCCTCAAATGAACCAGCGCGAGGAGAAGAAGATGACAACTGGACAAGCCAGCAACCTTTTTGATTTTAAATTTTTCCTTGGTATTGTTGCGCCGTTGTTTCACTAAAGGCATTCAAGGCTGAGTCCATTTGTAATATAATGGAGATAAGGAGGCATTTAACAATTTTAAATGCTGGTAGATAGGGTTAGATGTAGATTAGACAGTTTCATCTTCCAGGAGGGAAAACGAATATAGGCACCCTCCTTGTGTAAATTGAATTATTATTTAGCATTAGCATTAGAGAAAAAAAGAAGAGCAGAGCAGAGATCTTGTGAAGAAACTCCATGTACAGGCATTGAATTAATAGGAAAGCTTTTATTCAATTCCATGGATGTATTCAGTCTCTTTGTGTTGTTGGTATTATGCTGTTGCATGCTTGCCTCTTTTTATGCTTATCTTCTATATGCTGCATATGTGATCGCATATCAAGTTAGAAACCTGAGAGAATGAGGGAATGAGTTACAATTGTTTCTCTGCTTAAGTCTGGAGATTCCTGCATAGAGTGCAGTTGAATTTCTCCGCATAGAGTGCGTGAGGAGGCTGAGCAGTTGAACTTTTGTTCTCTTTCGCCCAGAGTTGAGCTGGGTTATTCGAACCGTGCAGGTGAGTGCAGGTCGAGTTGAAGTCTCAGAGCTGAGTTTGAGGGAAGGAGGACTGGACTACATTAGCAGGATTGCGCAGGTCTAGATGACTTCAACGTTTTGAGAGCTGTTGGAAGTCGAGCATTGGAAGAACGTGAGAAGTCTCTGAAGGAGTCAGAGAGAGACAAAGCTCAGGAGGGATAATTCCTTGTAAGTGTCGGGGAACAGACCCAGGAGGAGCGTGAACAAAACCTAGCCTTAGGAGCAGAAGGAGTTCTCCGGAGAGAGAGGATCTACGGTTTGAAATCCCCGTGAAGTCTCACGAAATCCCGAGGACCTTCCGATCGTGGGGAAGTTGCGTGGGAGATAACCCACAAGCGTAGACAGGGAGGACCAAAGTCCATCGAACTTCGGGGTTTCGACATTCGGGGATTGATAAGGCGAGAGGTTTACACCTCGTTAAATCCCGAGTCGCGATTCACCGAATCGATCTGAGCCGTTGATCGGAGAAGGGACACGTGGCGTAGGATCCCCGAGGATCGGGGTTCGGCGTTCGGCGTTTCCCGGAGGCAAGAGTTCAAGCTCTTTGAAATCGCGACCGGCGATTTCCCGAATCATCTGGAGCCGTCGATCTTCAGGAAGACACGTGGCCGCAGATCCTGATAAGTCGGGATTCGGGGTTTGCAAGGTCTGTGACCTTGTGCACCAGGAACAGCGATTTCCCGAATCGCGATTTCCCGAATCACGATTTCCCGGCAGTGTGAGTGGGAGACAGGTGTCGAGGGGTTAGACCTCCCCATGGGATGTTGACAGGTGGCATCGGGGTTTCGACATTCGGGGTATTGTGATGCAAGATAATTGTGACCAGTGAAATCGTGATCCCGCGATCCCCGATCGCACGAGCGAAGGGGGTGACGTAGTTGAGTGGGACCCCAGAGCGGGTGGAGGACAGGTGTCATCGGACTTCGGGGTTTCGACGTTCGGAGAATCGGAGTTCTCGACGCCAAGGAGTTCTTGCATCGTGGATTCGCGATCCTCGAAATCCCGAAGAGGAGGTGGCAGCGTGGGACCCGGGAGCTAGTGGGAGACAGGTGGAAGCATATCGACACATCGGCGTTCGGGGGTTCGAAGGGTAAGTACATCACTGCCTTTTATACGCCGATTTCCCGATAGGAAAATCCCCAAGACCAAAAGCGGTGACTGTTGACTATTCAGAGTTCAGGGTTCGGAGGTTAGAGCTGTCAGCGAATTGCGTTCGCATGAACCGCGAATTCCCGATTCGCGATATCCCGATTTCCGAAGGAGTTGCTGTGGGTAACTCATGACTCCCGAGGGGAGTTGGAAGATCTTAGACTCTTCGGGCCTGAGGTGGAAGAAGGTCCTGGTGGGAGCGGCCGTGCCATCGAGGGCAGGTTGCGTCACTTAACACTACGAACTTGATTTATATATATACATGTATGGCAAGTTGAAAATTGCAGAAGTGTGAGCAATGTCTTATATGTCCATGGTTGATTTATATATATACATGTATGGCATGTAACAATGTTCATTTGAGCAATGTCTTATATGTCCTTGGTTTAGAAAAGAATATTGTATCCATATCTTGCCTAGAAGACAAGGGAAACATAGTAGCTTTTGTAGATGGAAAAGTGTTATCTTGGCATAAAGATTCCAGCGTAGAGAATGCTAGGGTTATTGTAACCCATGAAGGAAATCTATACAAAATACTAGAACAAAATGATGAAGCTCTTGTACACGATGAAGTCAATCCCAACGAACTTTGGCATAGAAGGTACACTCATATTAACTATCAAGCATTACCCTTCCTCAAAAAGATGGTTAAAGGAATACCAAAATTACAGTCTACACATGAAGGAATTTGCAAAGGATGTGCTCTTGGAACGGATATCAAGAAACCATTCCCAAGCAACAACAATAGATCTAAGGAGACTCTAGATCTAATACATTCAGATGTTTGCGGTCCAATGCCAGTCAAATATCTAGGAAGATATCTTTACTATGTAATCTTCATAGATGATTACTCGAGAAATACTTGGTTATATCTCTTGAAGACAAAGGACGCAGTATTCAGCAAGTTTCAAGAATTCAAAGCAAAGGTAGAGAACCTCACAAACAAGAAAATCAAGACCTTGAGAACAGATAATGGAGGAGAATACACATCCAAGGAATTCGTTTCCTTTTTCAAATCAGCAGGGATTAGGAGGGAGCTGATTGTTCTTCATAATCCTCAACAAAATGGTGTAGTAGAAAGGAAAAATAGATCTATTGAAGAAACCGTGAAGGCACTATTGAATGATCAAGGCTTATCTATGTATTTATGGGGAGAAGTAGTCATGACAACAATATATGTTCAGAACATAAGTCATCACCGTATATTGAAGGATATGACTCCAGAAGAATCCTTCTCAGGAAAGAAACCTAATGTGGAACACTTAAGAATCTTTGGATGCCCTGTTTACTTTCACATTCCCAAGGATAAAAGAAATAAATTAGAACCCTCGGGAAAGAAGGGCATATTCGTGGGATATAGTGAATCATCCAAGGCTTATAGAATCTATATCCCAGAACAACATAAGATTGAAGTCAGCATAGACGTGACCTTCAATCAGAAGATGGATTTCAAGAAATCCATAGAAGAAACTATAGAAGAAGAAGAGTATGAAGAACCTATTGAAGAAGGCACATGTATTCCAGAAAGTCAGAATGAAGAAAAATAAAATCTTGATCATCAGATGCAACCATGTGAGACCATTGATTCAAACACTGTACCCAAAACCAAGAAATAATCATCTTGGCTTGAAGCTACCCTAGAAGAAGCAGAAAGACTCAAAGCTCCAAGTGGGACCTTCAAAAAAATTACGAAGCCCAAAAGATTCTCCAGCTATGCAACATGTATGACAAAGCTTCTAGACGAAGAACCTACCACGTTTGAAGAGGCAGTTTAGAAGAAACAATGGAAAGAAGCTATGACAAAAGAACACCAGTCCATCATGAAAAATGATGTATGGAAAACTATGCCTAGACCTAAAGAAAAATCAGTAGTAACTTCAAAATGGGTCTATAAGATCAAACATGCAGCAGAGGGAAGCACGAACAAATATAAAGCAAGGTTCGTAGCTAGAGAGTTCTCCTAGAAGGAGAGAGAAGAATATGACGAAACATTTTCTCATGTTGCCAAATACACTTGCATTAGAGCTATCATGTCTCTTGCCGCTTCCATGGGATGGAGATTACATCAGATGGATGTAAAGACAACTTTCCTCAATGGAGCAATCGAAGAAGAAGTATACATTGAACAACCTTAAGGGTTTGAAGTACATTCCAGAGACACTCATGTTTGCAGACCAAATAAATATTTATATGGACTCAAACAGCCTCCAAGAGCTTGGTATGCCATCATAGACAACTACCTAACGAGACTTGGTTTCTCCAAAAGTCATGTATATCCAAATATTTACTACAAAGTCGTGAACAATGAACCTATGATTCTATTGCTATATTTCGACGATCTATTCCTAACAGGTGAAGAGTCTCTCGTCATCCAGTGAAAAAAGGAACTAGCTTCTGATTTTGATATGAAAGATCTTGGTCTCATGCATTATTACTTGGGACTAAAAGTATGGCAGAAGCGTGGTGGAGTATTCCTTGGACAAGGAAAGTATGCAATAAAGATTCTTCAGAAGTTTGGAATGATGGATTTCAAATCCATGGACACTCCCATGACCACAGATACAAGAAAAGTAAGAGACTCATATTCTGATCCAGTAGATCTGTCTCTATATTGACAATTGGTTGGGTCATTGATGTATTTAGTAAACACTCAGCCAAACATTTGCTTTGTCATAAACACACTAAGCCAGTTCCAGGTGGAACCCAGACATGAGCATTGGATAGCTCCAAAGAATGTTCTAAGATATATTCATGGGACACTAAACTATGGTTTAAGATATACTGCATCTAGTGATATACAACTTTATGGATTCACAGATTCAGATTGGGCAAGAAGTGCAGAAGATAGAAAGAGTACTTCAGGGATGTGTTTCAGCTTGGGCTCCGCTATGATATCTTGGGGCCGCAGGAAACATAAGTTTGTCCCACTCAGCACAACATAAGCATAATATATCACATCATGTGAGGCATGTACAGAAGAAATATGGTTGAGAAATCTAATTTCCGGACTATTTGATCAGGTTCCAGATTCGACCATAATACACTGTGACAATCAGAGTTGTATAAGGCTACCAGAACACCCATTGTTTCATGAATGGTTGAAACACATTGAAATGAAATACTACTTTATTCGAGATAAAGTCCAGGAAGGAGAAGTGAAGCTACAGTATATCCCCACAGATGATCAAACATCAAATGTCCTGACAAAGCCTCTGTCTAGAATAAAGTTTGCATATTTTCGAGACAAATTGGGGATCGTGGAAATAACTCCCTGATGTGAAAGGGAAGAAATGGCTCTTTAGGTTGGGAGGGAGCACTGACATATCTTTGATTTATGGATAGTCATTTTCAGCTTTGAAAAATGGTCCAGGATGGGAAGTTCCTTTCCAGTTCGGAAAGTGGTTGAGATTTCTAACGGAAAATCATTTTCCAGTTCCAGATCGAACGGTCATTTTCGTAATGAAAATGGTTTGATGAATTGTTGATGTATCGTAGATAGCAATTCCCCTTGTGGTAAACATGGGGAATGGTCTAGGACAGTCTCTCTTCTTAACGATCACTCTTCGTAGTGGTGAAGAATACTGGTATGCCTCGTCTGACAATAATTCTTTCGAAGCTCACAGTTGTGAGCAGTTTCGAAGAATGGTCTGTTTTGGAGGTTGGTGCAGGACAATCATTTCCTTATGAAATGTTCCGGACATTCATTCCCTAGGGAAGATTCATTCTCTCCAGGTTTCACTTTGTTTAGTGTCGGAGGAATGGCCCAGATAGGTGAATGGTCCAGGTTTAGCAATCGGGGACACACATTCCCTAGGGAAGATTCATTCTCTCCAGGTTGCACTTTGTTTAGTGCCAGAGGAATGGCCCATATAGCTGAATGGTCCAGGCTCAGAAATTAGGACAGTTATTCTTTCTTTTTTGAGAAGAATAGTCCAGATATCCCATCATTGATGTCCTACTCTAAGGGCAGATGCTCTTCTAGATCTCACTGATGTGAGTGGAAGAATGGCCCAGTTGACTCAGTTTATATCATAACATTGTTTTCTGTGCAGGTTGATATTAGTTTATATGATTACTATGGAGACTGTATGTCTTCAGACAGTAGAGGTATGCTATTGTGGTGGATATGTTCCACTGTTTGTGACTATGTGTCACGGATTGAGTAGTTGTGTACTACTATGGATAAACACAGTTGTGTTATGTCAGTTGAAATTGTACCAGTTGTCATGGAGATTATCCAGTTGGATTATAATGATGATGCTCGTGATTTAATTAGCCTATGTGGCTATAATGATTCTACAAGTTGAATGGTCTATTTGTGCTCAAGACCATTATCAGTTATACCTCCCTAGCTAGGAGGGAGTGTTGATATTATGGTAGTTGTGGGAGGTATTAACCTCCATTTTGACCCTTGACAAGTTTAGAATATTCCGGAAGCAAGAAAAAAATTGAATATAACCCTAGAAGAGATGTCGGCTAAAGGATATAATTAATATGAATTAATTAACACCCAAAATGAGAAGTCGGCCCAGGCAGTTTGCCAGAATTAGTATAAATACAGGAGGCCAGTCTTCACTTTACACACAATTCTCAGAATCATAGAGATACACTTGTGCGCACTGCAGTTGGGCAGTCTTGTGCGCAAGTCCTAGAGAAGGTGATGTTGCCAGTTCTGAAGTCTATAGTTTTGGTCTTTCTGGGGTGGACTCTCTGATCAGTCTTGGTTACTTCTTGCTTGGTGCATGGTGCATTAGCCTTGGTTGGCTATTGACTTGTTACTGGAATTCTTCTCTCTGTCAAGGTCAAGGTGCTCGGGGGTGGCATTAGTGCCTATGGTTGGGTGACAATATTGCTATATTTTCTATGGTTAAACGAGCACATCCAATATTCTAACAATAGTAAGCCTTCTTACAATTATTTCTTTCATGCTACTACATGGGCCTTATTTACTAGAGATTATCTCCATACATAGAAAACTATCTATGTGCTTTGGGGGTTAGGGTAGGACCCTAACACGTTCATGGCACTATATCATGAGAAGCTTAATGGATTGTAAGTGTTGTTCATGGCACTTGAGCACAGGAAGATTCATTTAAGGAACAATGCTTGTATTGTCTTCCCTTTACCTCAGTTAGACCTCGAGACCCATTCTTGGTTCACAACTAACCAGGTCATGGTGCCCATATCCCACTTGTAGGCGAATGAAACTGTATAGAGGTCATACGTGGTGGTTTGAAGACTCTTCCATACGATTTGAGCCTAAGAAGAAAGGTTTAGGGCTAGAGGTTGTTGTTTCCCTCCCTCAACTATGGCTAGACCCAAGACCCATCTATGATCCCCAACACCTTGTAATGCCACCCAAATTCAACTCAGATGCTAAATACCCCTTAGGGAGGGCTTGTGACATCGTTTCTAGTTGTTGTTCATGGTGCTTGAGCTTGAAAAACTTCAATTAGGGCTTAAGACCCTTGTTTCCCCCCTTGACCATGTGTAGGCCTTGAGACCCATTTCGAGTGCACAAAACCTAATCATGATGCTTGTATCCCAATTAGAGGCCTACAAAGAATCCCTGCAAAGGACTCATGTGTTGGTTCAAGGACTTGTTCAAATCTCTCGAGCCATATAACAATCGAAAATATCCCAAGGCACTTTTTTTCCTTCCTTAACCATGGTCAAGGCCCCATGACCCATCCTTAGTGCACCAAACCTCCTAGTAGCATCCTTATCTAACTCTAATGCCAAATACCCCCTAGAAATGGCTTGTGTTGTGGTTTGTAGGTGGTGTTCATGTTGATTAAGATAGAGAAACTATGTTTAGGGACCAAGTCCCAAATGTTTTCCTCACCTAACCATGTTTCTTGAGCTCAAGAAGTTTCATTTAATATTAAGACCCGTGTTTCCCCCTGACCATGTTTAGGCCATAAGACCCATTTACCCTACACAAAACCCAATCATGGTGCATGTATCCCACTCAAATGCTAATGAGACCTGACTGTGGCCTCAAGAACCATTCTTCGCATGGGCCTAAGACACATTTATGTTTGGGGCATTTTATACTTTAATCATGGAGCCCATATCCCTTTAGTAGGCTAGTGATACCCTGCATGGGTCCTATGTGGCGGTTCGAGGATATGTTCATGACCTTATATAACTTGAAACTTCATGGATCGTAGATGTTGCTCATGGCACTTGAGCCTGAGAAGCTTCATTTATGGAACATGCCTCTTGTTGTCCTCCCTTGACCTTGGTTAGACCTTGACCTATTCTTGGTTCACAATTGGCCTAATCATGAGAGCCATATCCCACTTAGAGGTGAATAACATCCTTTGTCTTCTCATTAAATCATTTAAATCAAAATTATAAGTTTAATGGATTTTGAATTTATCTTCTTATTAAATCATTCTAATTAAAATAAGAAGATTAATGTATTTTCAATTATAAAAAGAAATAATGTAATTATATTTCATGAAAAATAAATGTTAGAATTTGTTTAGTTATTATGAAAAAATATTTAGTCTATAATAAATGTACGTATCTTACTTATCTATGTGAATCTTTCAAGTCCACTTATTAGAGAAACACATAATCTAAAATAAATACATTTACCTTTGTGAAAAATATTTAATCTAAAATAAATATACTTATCTTTGTGAATTGGTTAAGTCCATTTATTAGAGATAAATACATAATCTAAAATAAATACATTTACTTTTAATTTGTCTTATCTATTTATTACAAAAGAATACATTTACACAATTTGTCAAGTTTTGTTTTATCTATTTATTACAAAAGAATACATTTACATAATTTGTCAAGTCCACATAATAGAAAAAAATTAGATAATGTAAAATAAGTACACTTACTTTGAATTTGTCAAATTTTGTCTTCTATTTATTGCAAAAGAATACACTTACATAATTTGTCAAGTTCACTTAATATAATTTTTTTTAGATAATATAGGGTGAAATCACGAAGGTGGGTTACATTTTCGTGACAATCAAGTTTCCAAAATTTCGAAAGACATTTTTTCGGACGAAATAATAATCTTTTTCGGCCGAAAGATATTGTTTTCAGCCGAACTATTTTTCGGCCGAAAACATAAACGTCAAATCGAACGATGCACTAACCGCCCCCTCGATTTGCGTGTACAAATTTGGTCGACCGGATATTTTCTTTCCGGCAATCTGTTTTTGGCCAAATAATTGTTCGGTCGAACTATTTTTCAGCCGAACATTTATTCGGTCAAACTATCTTTCGGCTGAAAGATTGTTTATATATGAACAACACATCGAAATTGGAATGTTTTTCAAATTTTTTATGTGGTAAGCCGCTGTGTGGCATCGTTTGCAGTCGTGAGCGGTTGTGCCGTGAGTGCAGGAAGGTTGTGTCGTGAGCGCAGGGAGGCCGTGTCGTGAACGGGTTCGATCTCTGGTCACATGTAATACCCTGTCATTCGCAAGGTTGTGTCGTGAGCAGTTGTGTTTGCTGAGGTCACCGGGAGGTCGCGAGCGCAGCCGACGGGAACGCAACCGAGGTTACCGGGAGGTCGAGAGCACAACAGACGAGAGTTCAACCGAGGTCGCCAGGAGGTCGTTGTGTTTGCAACAGGTAAGTCTCTAAACCTAAATATTCGTTTTAAATCTATGTGTAAAATATTCGTTTTAAATCTAAATGTTCGTTTTAAATCTATAGATGTATGTGTAAAATATTTGTTTTAAATCTAAATATTTGTTTTAAATCTTCGGACTGTTTGGACTGTTTTAAGTTTTAAACGTTTGGACTATCTCTGAATAACTAAGAAATAGAACCTTTTGAAACTATCCATATTACGGCCCCACCCGAAAGACCCAGAACCGAACCGGAGTATTTTACAACAACAGGTTGCGATCTAAGGCCGTCCCCCTATTTTATAAGTCGAGCCTAATTTTTGTCATTTCCTTTTCAATAATTTTTTAAGCTTCTTCGCGCATAGTTGTTGATGAACCTCTGGTAGTACCCGGCCCCAGAAACACCGTAGCGCATTTCTACAGGTTCAGCGAAATCTGCAACTGCCTACATTGTTCAAACATCAAACCTTTTCTATAGAATTGTACTGCTCTCTGAACGATACATTTTACTTTCGCTTCTCTGTATTTATACATTTTAAAACATAGAACTATTGTCCCCCTATCCAAATGAGGATTTTCTGATCCATATTTTGTGCTGCAAAATCTCTCATATTTCTTCATCACTCCAATCCCATTGCTCTAAGGTTACAAATAGTGATTCTATGCAACAAAATATGCCAACAAAACAACCAAAATTAACATTAAAAACACAAATCTGAGAACATTCAGAAACAAGCATTCTAAAAACAAATCTAAAATTAAATCTCTCTTCTTGTTGTGATTTTTTTGGCAAATAAATGATCTGGAACAAATGCACGATGAGATCTCCTAAAAACTATCTCAAAAAATCAGATTTTTTCAAATTCGTAAACCCTAAATATTTCCTTGAAATTTGGCATCAAACGATTTTTCTTTATTCCGGGATTGGTAGAATCCTAATTCGGAACCTTTCAATTTTCCCAAAGATATGATGACACAATTTTTTAGTCATTAAGTGAGATGGTAGTACCTTTGGATTTGATGGATAAATCCTTCGTTGCATGAGCTCGTATGCATATCTATGGCCTCTCAATTTTTTATACGATGTTGTCTCAATTATTAAAATATGGTGACTACCATTTCCTTCATGATTCGACATTAATCATCGTGTAGGAAAAAATACATAATCATTGATCACATCCTTTTACAAATTTGTGTTCCTAGTGCAAATTCAATGAATGAAAAAAAAATTAAAGAGGTGATAAAAACAAATAATAACATTGAAACCCCTTTTAAATAAAAACAACTCGGAGGTGATGAGCACAAGTTTCGAGAAAATAAGTTGTATGTAATTAAGAAACTTAAAAAAAATAAAAATAAAAAGAGAATTTATTCCAACCTTAATCATTTTTTATAATGGTATTAACATTTAGATGTCTATGATAAAATGCATTGGAAACAATTAAAAATTGTTACAAACTACTAATAAGGAATATATACAAATAAAAGAAATTATGTATAGAAAAATATATGGCAGGTTAGAAAAATTTAACATTTTCACTTGTTTTTATGTACATTTTAACAGTGTGTGAATTTATTATTTTTAAATGATAAGAATGTTTGTAAATTTAAATTCAGAAGGTAACTAATAAATTGAGATAAGTCTCCAAAAGTAATATTTGAAAAGAGATGCATACTTTCCTTCAATCATTTCCATTAATTCTTACCATATTTTAATTTACTCTGTTCACCATAAATTACAAACTTTAAAGAAAAGAATAAAAATAATTCTAACACACTTTTAGATAAGTGGATTTTAAAAATAATTTACTATTTTTAAATGATAAGAATGTTTGTAAATTTAAATTTAGAAGGTAACTAATAAATTGAGATAAGTCTCCAAAAGTAATATTTGAAAAGAGATGCATACTTTCCTTCAATCATTTCCATTAATTCTTACCATATTTTAATTTACTTCACCATAAATTACAAACTTTAAAGAAAAGAATAAAAATAATTCTAACACACTTTTAGATAAGTGGATTTTCAAGCCAACAGAGCATTTAAGGCACCGAACAAAAGAAACCATAATATTGAGAAGAAAGTGAAAATGATAAA
>ML820554.1:0-37248 GCA_009831015.1 Picea engelmannii
CGTACTATCTTCAAAAGTGTGATTTTGAGAAACTGATAAGTGTAACTGTCTTCATGAAAATGATCTTTATGAAGAGTTAGATCTTCCATCATCATGTCATTAACATGTCATCATCTCGATAACCAAAAATGTGGATAACAATGCATAGCAACCTTGTCGGAAGTATTGTGGGGTCATTAGTTACTCGACGAATATAACCGATGATTGTTCATCGGATACCCGACCATCATTTGACATCACATTGTCGGATATGACATTGGAAGCCTACAAGTCTGACATTTTGGTTGACATATTTCCAATGACAAGTCCTACAATAATACCCATCGGAGATATGGCACATCCAAAAAACATATCCTACTTGAAAGTTAGATATCCGATGATAGTTGATGTCGGAATTTTGACGACTAAATTTTGGAAATAACATAAGATATGAACAGTTCTATGGACCTTACGACTGTCGGAATACCGATGACCATGTGTCAGAGATCTGATGGTCCACTTTTTGTCAGATAATTTGACTAAATTAAACTGACTGATTTTGTAGCCACGTTTTGTCGAAGTACTAACGAACATGCATCGAGAAACCAAAATACAACCATCAGATTTTGTTAGAATTTCAGAAGTCGACATTTATTATGATTAATCAGACCTACAGAAGATTTTATATATAGATCCAAGAATTTATTCAATATTCGTACCATGAAAGTGGAGGCCCCTCCCAGTAACAAATTATCATCAACTAACTGAGAGTGTCTAATAATCTTGACACCTCTTACTATTTTGATTCCAAGGAGGTTCCCACTATTTCTTTTAGGTTTGAGCAACTTGCTGAGAGATTTGATCATTATTATGTAGAGAGGTAGAGATAGGGAGGATACTTTTATTAGGTCTATTATTTATTTGAAGAAGCTAGAGGAGCACCCAATAACTAGAGGAGAGATTTAGGAGTTTCTTATACAGGAGGAAACCCATCTTATAAATTTTGAGCAAAACCTAATTTGTTATTACTTAGAAAATACATTAATGTATAACCCAATCAAAGGCATTATCCATGTACAATTTAAGAAGCATACCTTCGTCTCCTTTAACTTGTTGGAATGGTTGACCTCTTGCACTAAAATGATATTGGGCCATGATTTGTCTGTTTTCCATAAACCCTCCTTCATTATCTGATATTATGTTATGAAGCAATTTCTTTAGAATTTTGGTTATCACAAAGCATTCCATAATGAGATGGGATGAAATATTTAGAAGGAGGAGGGATCCTATTCTTTTGGAATTAGAAATAAAAAGGAAGAATTGGTTTCTCCCCCAATTCTAAAAGAGTTTTGAACATACTTGATCATATGATCTAGATTGTTTTTAGCACGAAATGAGAGCGGAAATATAACACATAAATATACAGAGATATTGCAAGAGAGAAAATAATATAAAAGAGATATATCATATGTATAACCATAAACATAGAGATACAGTAATACATAATTTCTATTAATGAGAAAAATGTACAAAACTGTAGAAATACAGAGTGAAAGACTCGCTAGAATGGTGGCAGCTTATCTCTGATAAGAGATGTGATGGCTACTCGCATTCACAAGAACATGATAATTACAGTGAGGCTCCAAATTACTTTTTAACATAAATATAATTCAAAACTCTAACCCCAGAATATGAAAAGCCAACAGTTTTGTGGACCCCATTTTGGGTAGTTTGGTGTATCAACTTCTCGAGGGCGTATCTTTGGCATACTATCTCTGTTTGGGGAAGATGATTGCTTGTTGGAAAGGTATCATCAAGGAGATTCATTTTGGGGGATAAAGTAGAGCCTTTGGCCATAATTGAGGTGATTGATCCCGAAAAAACTTCATTTAGGCCCTCAAAAGACCCTGAAAGTTTAAGAACCAAAAAATTGCTAAAAATAGTAAATTTGCAGAAGATTGTATTGAGATATTTGGAATAGGTGGGTGGCCACCGATATACTCATAGATCAATACTACCTCCTTAGGAAGAAATGGTCTCCATTGCATTGAGTTCCTGGGGGAGAGGGAAAAACGTTTTCTGAATCTGCCTCTTGATGAGTTGCTTGCCTTGCTGGAGAAGTTGTGATGCTTAGCTTGTTGAAGACTGTCACGAACCTGTGGCTGGAAGGGTTGGAAATTTTTAACCAGTATGGATACATGAGATGACTATGTGCAGAAGGAATCCTTTTGTTTTTCTTCAATATTTTTGACCTGCTTCTATTGGATAGAAGGTGCTTGGACTGAGGTTGCAGTGGTTGCGTTGTTCTTTTGTTCACTTTTTGCACATACTATGAAGAAGATGAATTTTTTAGTATGAGATACTACCTTGAGGAACTGTTTAAGTGGGACAGTAGTCGAAACTACATATGGTATCCTGTAGAGATGACCCCTCAGAGTAACAATGACACTACGGGGTCGAGACTCATAAATAGCATGGCGCTTCCACATATATGGTTGGACCAAAAGAACATCACAGACATCTAGTGGAGAAACATCACATAGCACCTCATCCTTGAAGGGATATATGTTGTATAACAATCGACACTGCTGGGTGACACAAAGATCTCATCCCTGGCGAAGCCACCCAATGTTGTATGGTTGCGGGTGTGGTGTTGTCGACAATACCAATTGTTTCATGACCTCTATTGAGATGAGGTTCTTCTAGATTCTTCTATCAACAATGAAATGCAACGAGGTCCCCTTCATCAACATATGTGAATGTAAGAGGCGCTCCCCCTCTTCAAGATATGTTGGTTCTTCTGGTTGAATTTTTGTGGTCACGACAATAGTACTGGGGTCTGCGTCGATGATCTTTCTTATCCCATTATTTTCTAAATTAGATTATGAATTGGGGTTCGAATCCTTTTCTTTGATATCAGCCACCAGTGATTGTTTTAAGCGACATCCATCGGTGTTGTGCTAGGGAATTTTGTGGAAATCACACCACTTTCCAGTGTCCTTCTTCATCTTCCCATGACTCTTATTTTCCTATGGCTTGGTCTGGTTTTTGAGAGGTTGTTTGTTAGGGTCGTCTTTATCATACTTTGGTTGTTTCATATTTTCAGACTCAAAATCTCATTTTTTCTGGTGCCTAAATTTCTTCTCGATTTTGACAGCATATCGATCAGTAGCTCCCAGTGATGAGATGTCCAGAATCTCCATTTCAGTTTGGATGTACCTATGTAGAGCACCACTGTATTTCAGAACCAATTGTCGGTCGGAGTCTTTGATACCTAGCTTGGTGTGCAAGGTATGGAAGGTATTGGTGAAATCTAACACTACTTGGCCCCTCTCTTTCCACAGTGTGTTCCATCTCATGTATTGGTTGTCATAGTTACCAACAGGGTAATATTGTTCCTTGACCGAATCCACAAAAAAATCCCAAGTGGGCTTGGCCCCATATATTCTAGACTACTCTATGGAAATTTTCTCCTACTAAGTTTCCCACCAATTTTTGACATGGGGGAGAGCTTTAAGGAGTGCGAAGGTGATCTTTTCACTGCCAGAAAAATTGTGAACAAAGAAATAACCTTCTAGCAGATTTAACCATTTTTCTAGGGCATCTGCATTTGTATGTCCTTCAAATATGGGAATATCAAAATTAACTTGTACCTTGAAAGGAAAGGTTCCTCCAAAGGAGCCTCTTTATGAAGACATGCTAGTTTTTATCGATAGACGTTGAAGGATGTGGGAAAAATTCTCCATCTTTTGGTTCCTTTGTTGCGTGAGAGCTTGCTCAAGCAACATATTAATAGAATCATATGCTCTGTCGCTTTTGTTTTCTTCTGCCATGGAGGGTTTCTTGGGAGTGCAAGAGTGATTTTCCTCAAGAGAGACAAGCTTGAGATCCAACTTTCTATATTCGGACCTCGTCAGGGACATGCACCAAAAAAAACGATCAGGAGCATCCTGCTCTGATACCACTGATCCAGATTATTTTTGTCACAAAATGAGAGTGGATATATAACATAGAAATATAAAGAGATATTGCAAGAGAGACAATAATATAACAAACATATATCATATGTATAACCATAAACACAGAGATACAGTAATACACAATTTCTATTAATGAGAAAAATGTACAAAACTATAGAAATACAGAGTGAAAGACTCACTAGAATGGCAGCATCTTATCTCTGAGAAGAGATGTGATAGATACTCACATTAGAAAGAATATTCTCATTACAATGAGGCTCCAAAGGCATTTTAACATAAAGAGAATCCAAAACCCTAACCCCGGAAGATGAAAAGCCAATTGTTTTGTGGACCCCGTTTTGGGTAGCTTGGTGTATCAACTTACCGGGGGCGTAACTTTGGCATACGATCTTCGTTTGGGGCTGACGATAGATCGTTGGAAAATTATATTCAAGGATATTCATTTTGGGGGCTCAAGTAGAGCCTTTGGCCATCATTGAGATGCTTGAACTTGAAAAAAAATCATTTAGGCCCTCAAAATGGCCTTGGAAGTTTAAGAACCGAAAAATTGCTAAAAATAGTAAATTGCTAGAAGACTGTTTTGAGCTAGTTGGAATAGGTGGGTGGCCACCAATATCCACCTAGATCATGATAAGAATTAGATCAAATTTGATGGTGTTCCAAAAAATTATGTAAAAGTGTATGGTAAACCCACCTAGACTAGGAGATTTATCTGGTGCAAGCTCCCAAATCACTTTTTTGATCTCCTCCTTAGATACTTCTTTAGTTATCTTGAGATTCTCATCAAGTAAAACTAGAGAGGGGATATTATGCAACAAAGATACAAAATATTCCATATTAGCTCCATCCTTTTTAGCATAGATATCAATGAAGTGAGAAACACAACTTCCTCCTTAATTTCTTCATAATTGGAGGCTAAAGTCCCACTGAGTGCGAGAATATACTTAAAACTGTTTTTCCAAATCCCAACCCTAGCTTGTTTATGAAAACAATTGTTGTTCTTATATCCATATGTAAGACATAAACTTTGATAATTTAACCTCCAAATTTCTTCCTTAGTTCTCAAATCATTTTTATATTTCTGGAATGTTGCTTTCTCCTCCTTTAGCAACACATTCATAACTTGTTCTTTCTCTATATTTTCATGGATTTGATTAAAAATCTCTTTTTCCTACTATATCTCTCTTTCTAGAAATGTATAATAGGTTTTATCCCATTCCTTGAGAGAAATTTTAAGAGATTTTAACTTTTGTTCCCAGATATATATTGGTGATCAACTTATTCATCCACTCCATTTTTTAGAGATAATGTCCATAACGATTTTTATCTGTAACCAAATTGGATTTAACCTGAAGGGGATAAGCACATAATTAGGGATTTTGGTCAGTTGAATTGTGATAGGTATATGATATGAAATGGTCCATGGGATAATTCTAGAAGAGGTCGTATAGGCACCCTCCGAAATGAGCTATGTACAATTAGAATCTATCTAGTTGAGCAACAATATGGACTGGACCTACCCTCTTATTTGACCATGTAATTCTACCCATGGACGGTTTTATATCCACTAAATGGCCTAGAGATATCAAGTCCTCCATTTTATCCTTGAAAAATTAAAAATTGGCCTAGGGAGATAACTGATAATTAAAAATTTAAAAATTCCCATAAAAACACTAAAACCCGAATTTGAGGCCTTATATGAAGGAATTTGGCCCCAAAAAAGTGTCGAAATGATGTATGATTTAAAGGGTCAAATTGAAAGGTAGTGAAATCTTCGAGACACAACTCCCTATAAAATTTCAACCCAAACGGATAACCGAGTCAAAAGTTATGACCCTCAAAAAATCCCTTCATCATTCTCCTCTGGTTGAAAAGAACGCAACTCTTGCAAGTTATTGTCTTCAAACTGTTACCACTTACCGGGATCTAGGTTCAAAAATTCCCCCTCTATAATCCATGTACTCTTTGTTGGAACTATTCTTTCCCACTGGACCAGATATCAGTTTTATTGGCCTTGCCGGGTATGAAGGGTCTTCTTATCTAAAATATGCACAATCTTTTCCTTTTTCTTGCTCGGAATGGCATGTTGCCAATCCACCTCTGCCTCACTATCATCACCTATATCGTCCCCATGGAAGATACATAAATCAAAAACATTAAACATAGGGTAGATATTGAGATCAGTTGGTAAATCGACCTTATAAGCATTGTTGTTGATTTTCTTGAGAATCTTGTAGGGAATAATTTTCTTATACTTCAATTTGTGGTAGGTTCCTCTAGGAAACCATTATTTCCATAAATAAAACATCACCAAATCACCTTCATTGAATACCTGGTATATTCAGTGAGCATCTTTTGTAATTTTGTTTTGTTCATTATTGGCCTACATTTTTTGTCTCACCTGTTGCGGCAACTATTGAATGTGTTCTGCAAATGCTTCCTCATCATCATTGAACCTATCCCCAAGTGGAAACTGCACCAAATATAGTACACCCATATGATTTCTACCATAAAAAACCTGAGATGGAGATTTACCTGTAAATATATTCATTGAACTATTGTAGGAAAATTATGCTTGAGGTAAATCCAAATTCCACTGCTTGGGCTTCTCTCCAACAATTCTCTATAACAGGTTTCCCAAACTCTGATTTACTACCTTTGTTTACCCATCTATTTTGGGGTGATAGGTACTGCTCAACTATAGTTTAGTCCCCATTTTATTCCATAAATTCCTCCAAAAATGACCCAAGAACTAAGTATCTCTATCATAGGTAATAGTTTTTGGAACCCCGTGCAATCTAACAACTTCTGAAAAAAACGATTATGCCACTCTCGATGCATCACTATTTTTCTTGCAAGCAATGAAATGATCAAGAATAGAAAACCTATCAACAACCACAAAAATAGAATCATTGCCTCGTTGTATGTTTGGGAGCCCCAATAAAAAATCCATGCTCATATGTGTCCATGGGCTTGTGGGCACTGGTAATGGCATATACAACCATGTTGTTGGCACAGGAGCAGACCCAAGGTTCAATGCTTCAACAATGCACCAACAAAACCCTAACTACCGACCCTTTTGGAAACACCTACAAAGCAGATGAAGTCTCACTCAAGGTAGAGGCAGGGGGGGTTGTAGGACTCAAGTGTCTACAACCTAGCTGGAACACAAATCTGTGATCACAATACTTAACAGAGAACCTGGCAGTTAACATTCATTAGTCTTTATTCACATCGCAGGTAAAACCTTAATTACAAAAAAGAGCAGTATTCGACAAGATCTAGCACATCCAAGAACTTAGCATATAGAAATAGGTCAGATCTAGCATTCATTCATATCACTAAGCATTAAACATTCATCCAGAATAAGCACTAAGAAAATAAATACACGACCACATGAACAACATAGCACAAAGCACCATAACACAAGATATACGTGGTTCACCCCCAGCATGCTATGTCCACCAACTCTCCATCTTCTTTATTATCTTCTTTCAATCCTCTTACATGCACATAGCCACAAAACCCACTCTGCATAGGACAGGAGATCTTTGTGCACCTCGCCAGATCCTCCTTCCCCAAGTTTGGTACAACACAGAGCCTTCTTAATTGCACTTAGCTCTGCAAGTTCTCAACACACAGTATGCACAAAGCATTTACAACTATTTGCACTTATCTCATTGGCTTACAAGTAACTCCTTCTTACATCCCCTAGCTATCTATTTATATATTACAAAATGGGCCTAAACATGGGTAAGACCCATGGGCTGACATCCCATACCCATTACATAAACCCTAAACCCAAAAATCCCACAAAAGGGGGCAAGATCCTGCGATCTTCGCTTCGCCTGGCGCTTCATCTTCGACCGGCTTTTTGAAGTCCCAAAAATGGTCAAACACGAACAAGGTTCTCCAAAACTTGGTCGAGGGCCAACAAGCTCCCAACACTCACCTGTGACTTGTCCTGATTCAATCTGATCTGGGAAAATCTGCTTCGAAGGCCTCGATCTTGGCTCAAGCTTCTTCGACCTACTACTTCGCCAGAGCCTCCTGCTCGATGAACTCCTGAATAACTTTCTCGGTCACCAGTCCTTCCAATCGTTGTTCCACCATGGTGACTACTTGTTCCAGTTGTGCACCTTGTCCCTCAATCTCCTCAAAAAGTGTGCAGGCTTCATCCTGCACTAGCTGTAGCCTCTAAGTCACTTCCATGACTTTACTCTAGATGGCATGGACCTGTTGCTGAACGGTGTGCTATTCCTGGGACTTTTTCATCCTCTCGACTGCTGACAACGGCTTCAACTATGCTTGTACTGTCGCTACTTGTTACTTTTCCTCTTGGAGTTGTGACTCCAATGTCCTTAGTTATGGGTCCTCTACAAGGCACTAACAGGTCTGCGCACTTCAACTGCTCAATTTCTTGCATTATAAGGCCAATGCCTTGATTCTTTCGATTGCGCTCCAAGCATTTTCTTCCCTCTAATCTCACACTTCTTGTGGAGTTCTTGGCACAGCTTGTAGTTCCAGTTCAACCACTCTTGGTTGAAGCTACTGAATATCTTCAACGAGATTCTACACTTGATTGTCCATTGTGTCTTCTTCTATCTGTGCAAGGCCTGGCATAGAGAGAAGTGCTCTGGTGACTGCCTCCTTGAATCCCATCTGCTCTGTGAGCAGTTTTTCTTTTTCCTTTTGGATCTACGCTTTATCCTCTGCAAACTTCGCCTAGAGGTCATCTTTCTCTTGTTGTGCAACCTAGCATTGCTCTACGGATTCTTCTTTTGCTTTCTTTAATGCCTTTGTGTCCTTCTCCTTTTCCTCCTGGACCCGATGAAGGCAACCCGTTGTCCAATCTGCTAATATGCATAGCTAGCCAGGCTCATCTCCTACTTCTATGTCCCCTGCTGACAATAGCACAATAGACACTGCGCGGATCGAATAAAGAGCATGTTGTACCCCTTTGAGCTCTGCCTCGATCTTTTCAAACATTGTCTCCTGTTTGGCTTCACTTCGCTACAAAATGTCCTCTGAGGTATCTGATACAATAACGATGATGAGGTCAATATCATCTACCATGAGCACAGTCTGAAATGGAGGTTTATTGGCTTTTGAATTCTTTCACGATGAAGGTTTCTTCGGGGAACCTTTTCTTTTCTTCGATGTCTCAGCCTCCATGATGGGATCCTTAGGCAGTGTCACTTCACCATGTTCCTGTTTTTTTTCTTCCCCCTCTTCTTCTTCTTTGTCTACTTCGTCATCTCCTCCTCCTTTAGGTGAATCGAGTGTAGTTTCCTTTGATGCATTGTTCAATTCTTGTACCTCTTCCTTCTTTTTATTCCTGCCACTGTTGGGTCCATCATACTCTTCTTGAGTGACTAGAGGACTTCTAATGAGGTTAGGGTCGGAGAGTTCTGTCTGTTCGACTGATACAAGGAACTCTGTAGGCCATTCCTGGGTTATTTGATCCATGTAATCCTCTGTGAGTTTGTAATAGGACTGGATCTCTTCCTTATGTAAATGAAATGCCTATTTGCACAGAACTTCGCAAGTGGCCTGAACTTATGTAGGGTATTCGACGTCATGCGAGGGAAAGATTCAATGGCCTACTTCAACTGTAAATAATATATGTGGACCACCGCATTGGATTGCCATTGTTTTTCCATGTCGCTCGAATACCAGAGCATAGTGAACTTCATGGCCAGTGGTTCGAACGGCTCAATTTCAAGGAAGGTCGCTCCTTCTGGCATCTCCTAAGCAATGAAGGCAATGAGAATCAACAACCAGCTAAAATGAAACTCATATCCTTGGTATTGTGCTTCATGGAAATCTTACTCCAAATGGTTGACGAGGTAGCTCGCTGAGTTCATTTTCATCCCTTCGACGCATTTTCCTGTGAGGTCGATGACGAACCCCGTGACCTGCGTTGGTCGGTTCTTCCTGACGAGCTTACCAGTGATCAACTTGCAAGCTAAGTGCATTGCGCCATTCTGGATGGAGTCTACCTTGTAGCCCTGTTTCCCTTTCTCTACATCGTCATAAGTTTCTTTTATGCATTCCGCCAGGGTGCGATCTGAGGCCTTCCCTGGGTAAAAATCCTGAGGGTCGTGTCCTTTCATGCTTAATCCGGTGGTCCGATGGATCAGCGTCGGATCTACGATGATGCGCCGATCCAACCATAGGTAACCACCATGGTAGCATGATAGGAGGAGTTTAACGTACGCATTAACCTCCTGATTCCTGCCGAACTGTGGTATCTTCATCACACTGAGGATGGTTGATCTTGTGATGTCCATAGTCCACGGCTGGGGGATTATCTTCGACTTCTTCCCCATTCTCTTTGTTGAAGTCACTCATATTTAGCGTCATAATCTGTCCTAACTGCAGTCCAACTATGCGTATCCCTTTCGGGAGGTATGCAGTAATCAATGTATAGTCGAAGTCTCTCAGGACACTGTCACGACTAACTGTGCCAGCCAGAGGTGAGATATAGTCGGGCAGGATTGATGGGATGAGCTTCACATTCGCCAAGTCATCACAATGCTTTCTTCTCTTCCCTATCGCAGTCCGGGATGGCCCAGATCGACGTGTATTCGATGGGGATGCTTACACTCCTCTCGTTGACGAGGCATGTACTCCTGCGGACATGACCTTCTCAACCATGAGGTCTATGATGATTTCTTTGATGGATTTCTCTACTGCACTAAGGTCACCCAACATACACGCTCGAGATCAGATATCTCGGGTTGGAGAACAAACAATCAAGGTAGCAGAACGGATGGCGAGGTTACAATAATCACTGTGTGAAAGCGATTAGTTCTCTATGGGCTCAGATAATCACAATTGGCAAAAGTGTCCTCGGTGCAACACTCGAAGGGATAAATAGACAACGTCATAACAGAATCCTCTAACGGGCAGGAATGCCTCAATAAATGTGAGTCCATCCATTATGGCGTGGTCCCAACGATCCAATAGTGAACGTTCTAGAAATAACTGTGTTTCTAGCCATTCTAACAGTCAGGGCACCTCCAATGGTCATATTTCTTCATCGTGGTGAAGTTCCAGTTGGTGTTGTTTTGTTATTCCAGTGAGGTTAAAGTTCTGCAAGTCTACCTTCGATGAAGTCCTCTCTGGAACCTCCTGCAATTTTTCTAGATTTTCTTTCTTCTTACTAAGATTTCTAGCTTTCTTTCCTGTGATCTGTGTCTCTGGATTCCTCTTTCCATTATTGTTCTTATCTTTTCTTAGCATAGTAACTTCACACTGTTGAGGATCTTTCACAAGGTTCGAGGATAATACTTCTTCTCTTATTGTTTCTGGATTAGGTGCTCTACTCTCCTGCATGGATAGGTTCTTTAAGTCTTCTTGTGTTCTTTCAACTTCGACAGCTAAGTCTCTGGACCTTAGTTTCTTTGACTTGTTCTCTTGTTCTTATATTAAGCGCACTATTCTCTTAGCCATGAAATCCCTTAGTTCTTTCTTTTTTTGTTCTATAGCTTCCTCTTCCTTTCTCCTTCGGGTATGATCTTTCTCGATCCAAGTCCTTCCTAACAAGAGTGCAAAGGGAGTGTTGTTCTCAGAAAACTTAATGACCTCGAATTCTTCTTTTGTCGATGTTCCATGATAAGCCATAGGTACATGGGCAAGTCTTCCACATAGGGTTATCAACTTTCCTTTAAACAATCCTATTCTTACCAATGAAGGAATCATAGCAGGCTTTCCTAATATTTCCCAAGTAATTTTTGTCATAATGTTCACTTGTGTTTTTGCATCCAATACAGAGTCTATGTCGAAGTCTCCTATTCTTGTTTCTATGCACTCTTTCTCTTTTAAAATCTCTGATAAACTGATGTCTCTGTGATCATTCAATATTTCTTTCATCTACAATAATATAGCCTCTGATTCTTTCTGGTTCTTTAGAATATTGTTAGTTTCTTGACCTTCCTCATGGTTTTCTTGTCTTATGTTCATCTTTTCAACTTTAGCAGTCATTCTAGGGAAATCTAAAACTTCATGACCAGTAGCCTTACAACAAAGGAAAATAGGACCTCTACCAGGGCATTCCTTAGCAAGATGTCTCGGTCTTCTACAACTATAAAAAAGAGTTAATCCTCTCTTTCTCTTAAATGATCCCTAATCTTTCATGTACTGCGCACTGGGATCATAGTGATGGACCTGCAAAAAATTCTTTCTAGGATCCTGCATTTGCTTGTTAGTCCAAAAATTATTTCTATGCATAGGGATAACATATCTTTCGCTATTTTTATTAGATCTATTCATATCACATATTCTTTCTTCTAGTTGTGCCCTAGTTTTCAGACTAGTACAAAATATATCAAACATAACTAGATCCATTCTTTTGAAACAATAATTTCCACTTATCTTACCTTTATTAGAGCGTAAAGATTTAAGATCTTACCTCTTTTCTTCAGATCAGACTTCTCTTCTTGGCACAGAGCTTTGCAAGTCAAGTATATTACTGCGCACTACAACAACAGATCTATGCACAGAGATTTCTCTTTTCCTCAGTTCCCAACAATCACAGTTTCAAGTCCCGACAATGGAACCATTTGTTGGCATAGGGGTAGACCCAAGGTTCAACGCTTCAACAATGCACCAACAAAACCCTAACTACCAACCCTTTCGGCAACACCTGCGAAGCAGATGAAGTCTCACCCAAGGTAGAGGCAAGGGGGGTTGTAGGACTCAAGTGTCTACAACCTAGCCAGGACACAGATCTATGATCACAATACTTAACATATCACTTAGCAGTTAGCATTCAATAGTCTTTATTCACATCGCAGGTAAAACCTTAATTACAGAACAACGCAGTATTCGACAAGATCTAGCACATCCAAGCACTTAGCATATAGAAATAGGTCAAATCTAGCATTCATTCATATCACTAAGCATTAAACATTCATCCAGAATAAGAATAATCAAATAAATACACAACCACATGAACAACATAGCACAAAGCACCATAACATAGGATATACGTGGTTCACCCCCAACGTGGGGCTACGTCCACCAACTCTTTGTCTTCTTTCAATCCTCTTACATGCACAAAGCCACAAAACCCACTCTGCATAGGACAAGAGATCTGCACACACCTCTCTAGATCCTCCTTCCCCGAGTTTGGCACAACATAGAGCCTTCTTACTTGCACTTATCTCTGCAAGTTCTCAACACACAGTATCCACAAAGCATTTACAACTATTTGCACTTAGCTCACTAGCTTACAACTGACTCCTTCTTACATCGCCTAGAAATCTATTTATATATTATAAAATGGGCCTAAGCATGGGTAAGACCCATGGGCCGACATCCCATACATGTTACATAAACCCTAAACCCAAAAATCCCACAAAAGGGGGTGAGATCCCATGATCTCCGCTTCGCCTAGCGCTTCGTCTTCGACCAGCCTATCAAAGTCCCAAAAATGGTCAAACACGACCAAGGTTCTCCAAAACTTGGTCGAGGTCCAACACATGTGTTATATGAGTGTAATTTAGCCATTTGCAAATTCTACACTGTGCCACATACCTGGTTATATCCTTTTCCATCTTCGACTAGTAATACTTATCTTCGATTAAGGCTAGAAGCTTATCCTTTCCAAAATGTCCTGCCAAACCACTACTGTGAAGGTCTATGATAATATTTTCCCTCATTGAACCAACTCGAATGCATAGTTTTTTTCCTTTGAATAGTTATCCATATTGTATAAAATATCCACCCTGATTATGATCCATGTTCCTAGCGAATGGATTCTTCAATTGTTCCACAATCTCCCGAAAATCATTATCAGACGAATAGAGATCCTTTAATGCAACGAACCCAATTACTTGATTTTTCATGGTTGTCAAAAGAATAGTGTCCCGACACAAAGCATCTACAACTCCATTCTTCCATCCTGATTTGTGCTTCAGAACAAAGGTGTAACCTTGTAAGAAAGAGACCCATTTTGCATGTCTACTATTCAATTTCATTTGGGTTTTTACATATTTTAATGCAATGTAATTGGTAAATAACACAAACCCTTTTGGAACTAAATAATTCCTCCAATGTCACAATTCTTACACAATTGCATAAAATTCTACATCATTATTATGTGAAGTAGTTCTTTCTTACCTCGTTCAACTTTTCACTAAAGAATTCAATTGGTCTACCTACTTGGCTAAGTACATCCCCAATGCCTACATGTGAAGCATCACATTCTACCTCAAACACTTTATCAAAATCCATTAAGGCTAATATTAGTGCCTTAGTTACCTTCTTCTTTATAAACTTAAAAATTTCCTCAGTTTCATTGATCCACATGAATGTCTTTCCTTTGGTGCAATTTGTTATGCGTGCTACAATACTGCTAAAATTTTGAATAATTTTTCGATAAAAGGTATATATCCCATGAAAACTTCTTACCTATGTTATGCTCCTAGGAATAGGCCACTCCAAAATTGATCTGACCTTCTCTTAATACATATTGAATCCTTTTGTCGAGATGACAAAACCCATAAATACCAAACTTTCTTGCAGGAACCTACATTTCTTTCGGTTTGCATAAAGTTGATGTTTTCTCAATGCATCCAATATAATTTTTAAATGTTGCATGTGATCTTCTTGGTTGTTACTGAAAACTAGGATGTCATCAAAATAAACAAAAAAAAACTTAACAATATAAGGTTGAAGCACAGTATCCATAAACCGCATGAAAGTACTATGTGCAATTGACAGCCCGAATGGAATCACCATCCATTCATATAGTCCATCCTTGGTCTTGAAGGAAGTTTTCTATTCATCCCCTTCACAAATCCAGATATGGTGGTATCCACTTTGCAAATCAATCTTACTAAAATATTTAGCTCTGGCTAGCACATCCATCATATCGTCCAAGTGCAGTATAGGAAACTGATATTTGATGGTATTTTTATTTATTTCTTTGTTCTTTGTGCACATCCTCCATGTATTATCCTTTCTTGGATTCAACAATATCGGTACGACACAGAGACTCATGATTTCTCTCACCAATCCATTCTTTATAAGTTCTGTCACTTGTTAGTTGAGCTCTGCATGTTGTGTAGGGCTCATCCTACAGGTTTCCTGATTGGGTAAAGATGATCCTAGGATTAGATCAATGTGATGTTGAATATTCGTCTTTGGTTGAAGACCATTAGGTAGTTCATTGGGGATAACATCAACATATTCTTCTAGTAACTTGGCAACTTCAGTAGGAATTGGTACGTCTTCCACGACTCCGTTTTTCACTATTAATGCATAGCATAATCCCATTTTCTTCATTTCCTTAGCAAATTCTCTTTTTGACCACATATTCTTAGTTTTTCCCTCATCCTTAAGTGGAAATAAGACGACTTTTGATCCATCCTTCCAAAAGGTGTAGGTATTATTTCCTCCATCATGCATGAATTTTATGTCATATTTCCAAAGCCTCCCCAATAACAAATGACATGCATCCATCGGAATCACATCACACCATACTTCATCTTTATAAGTCTTACTGATGGAAAATTTGATCAAACATATTTTATTAATGGTGACTTCAGTCCCATTTTTTTGAACCATGAAAATCAGTAAGGATGGGGATGTGTTTCATGGTGTAATTTCAACTTATCTTCCATCTCTTTGGATACCATATTCTCACAACTACCACTATCAACAATAACTTGACATACCTTTCCCCCAGAAGTGCATCTAGTTCGAAAAATATTTGTCTGAAGCCAAGAATCTTCATTATCGCTACTCTGCCTTTTATCCTTTTCAGGAATCACCATTGACCTTTGTATCATGAGACTCTCCCCCATATCATGCGATACTTCAAATTCAACTCCTTCTTCTTCATTCTTAGCTTGGACCAAGTTCAAACTAGGTTTTGTCCTTTCTTTGGCTCTTGCATGTTATAATTTGGGAATTCAAATGATCGATGACCCTCTACACCACACCTAACACACACATAAGGTACTCCGTTTCCACCACCGTAACCTCTACCCCTATGAAATTATCTTCCTCTTGGTTGATTCAGGTTACCTTGTCGAGTATCTTTGGCTTTCTCATCTCCTTGAGATGATTTTCCTCTGCCATATTTAAATCCACCCCCTGAGGCAGATGATGTACCCCTCCTTGCTCCTCTATTCCTTTGAGCAAATTGTCAGTTTTTCTTTTCCTCATCCTTTAAGGATAATTGGTATGCATCTTCCACATTCTGAACCCTATGCATGCTCAATTCATCTTGAATAGAAAATTTTAAACAATTCACATACCTTGCAATCAGTTTCTCATCAATTTCTTGGTGATCCACACGAATGGACAACTGATAAAACTCGTTTGTGAGCTCCTCCATGGTGGAATTGTTTTGGTTCAAGTTATGAAATCTATGAAAAAGGGTCTGGGCATAGTCCAGAGGCAAACAAATTTCTCGCAATTTTTTTTCCATATTGCTCCAGGTCCTAATTTCTTCTTTTCCTTTTTCTTCTCTGTCTTTCTGCACATGATCACACCAAATCATGGCATGACCCTTCAACTTGGTGCGTGCAAATTTCACCTTATTTTCCTCTGGCATAGGCTATCATTCAAAAACAATTCGATGGCATTAAACCAATCTATTAACTCCTCTAGTTTAAGATTCCATGCATATTCTGAAATTTCCATCTTGATCCTATCATTTCTCCCTTCTAAAGCCCTGAGAATCTTTTCTTCAAAAGGCATGCGCTCTAATTGTTCTTCTTCATGTTCTTCTTCATTTTTTGTATGTTGTTCTACATCTCATTGGATTGTCCCCTCATCAGACACTTCTCTTTGTATTATTCTCTAACTAGCCAACGTGTTTGTAAGATATTCTACTTTCCTTCGGAGTTTTTGCATATCTTTGCGCATTTGAGCAAGATACCCTGCTCTTCCTCTTCCTCTCCCAACCATCTTCCTTCTCCGATACTAGATGATGTAACCAATAAACTTGGATTCATTCACAAGATCTAAAAACCATGCAAACACACGAGAATGTAAATTAACTCTCTTTTATTCCTTCTCCATCCTAACTATTACAATGGAAGTTCAACCTCTTATAACTATTATTTGATATTTTTGAAAACAACTAATTTTAGGAAATTCTTGCATATATCTAAAAATAACCAATAAATAAGAGATAACCATAGTGAAACTATTTGTCAACTCTCTTGTTTGAGTAAGTTCATAAACTATGATATAGTTGATAATTAAAAAATTTTAAATTCCCGTAAAAACACTAAAACCCCAATTTGAGGCCTTATACGAAGGAATTTGGCCCCAAAAAAGTGTCGAAATGATGTATAATCTATAGGGTAAAATCGACACAATAGTGAACTCTTAGAGACGCAACTCCCTTTAAAATTTCAACCCAAACGAATAACTGAGTCAAAAGTTACGACCCTCGGAAAATCCCTACATCAATAATTTTGTGTAAAACAAAGAAAAACTATGTGTTATCTTTACAATGAACTTGAAAAAAACCTATACAAGGTTGGTGAATTGTTGAGAGATTTACATTAAAGTATTACTTATGTGTAGTGAACCTTGCTAATAAGTTTTCATGCCATTGGGATTTACATCCATAACCTATGACTATTTTTTTATTTTTTTTTGCAAAACCAAGAAAGGAAATGACAAAAACTCAACCATACCTTTCTTGTGATGGACACGATGGCAAGATCATGGACTTTGCTCCTTTACTTGGCCTATGGTTTTGCTTTCTCAATGAAGGAAATTTGCAAGCCACAGTGTGCAAATGAGCACAAAACGCGCCCGTGGTCCTTAAAAAAAGGGCACATCATAAATGCATGTGCGTTCCTATTAAGAATGTGCACACAGTCATGTGAGGAACACACATGCATTCCTAAGAATGCATGCACGTTCTTGTCGATGAACCTATGTGGAAATCTTCTTGGAGGTTCGGGCGTTTCCAAACCTATAGGATTAGGAACATGTGCGCGTTCCTGCTGACCCCCTTGCTACTTTTTCGGCCACCAACTTTGTGCACTCACCCCAACATTAAATAAATGAATTCCCACTATTTTGTGGTAGGGATATTATCCCCATGAGAAAGGATTTCATATATGTTTCTTTTTGGGGTGGGCCTTTTACTTTTTGAAGGTGATCCTTTCTGATTGTTTAATTTATCCTTGATGAACTGCATAATGAAGGTTGATCCATTATTTGACATGTTCCTAAAGGTTGTGTTGCTACACTATAGATTGTGCTCGCTTGACTTGTGGTTCATCGACTCATTGCTTGTTGGTCGTCTTCTTTTTCTTCACCTGTTTCCATTGATCTTATTTCTCTTGATCCTCTTATTTCAGGACAATATTTTTTAGAATTTTTTTAACAAAATTACTATATTCATGGCACTACTTACATTTGAATAGAAGTTGTTCATAATCCATAGTTTAAATGTGTGTCTAGTTGTCCAGGGTTAGTTGGACTGCTTCAGGAAAACCTTTTTCCAAATCACTTCGACACAAATGCAAGAACAATAAAACATTCCATCTTTTGGTTTGGCTTTGTCTATGTAGGTGCCTAGGGTGTTACCAATACTTCTCATGATATTCTTGTTCCAATAGTGTAGTGGAAGATGGGGTAACCTCACCCTTACTAGGACTACTGAGGTAATTCCATTTTTTGGGTTAAAATCTAATGTCCACCTATTCAGATACAGCCCTTTGGTGTCATAGAAGTACGACCCACTTTGAAATATTAAATCCCTATATTATTTATTTTCAGAGTAAAATGCGTAAAACCCCCAACCATATAATTATTGTGCAAGTTTACCTTTGACTAAACCTACTTAGCTCTTTTGAATCCATATATCCATAGCCCTAGGAGAGAGAAACATCCTTCTAAATTGCCCAATCAAAGATCTATTTGCAAGCTTCAGTGTCATTTGACATGTGTTTGAAGGAGGAAGAGGAGTTTTAGGGAGTTTGATCCAGGCGGATATCAGTGGCCACCCACCTCTTCCAACTGGCTCACATACAACTTTCAGCCTAGAAATGTTTTTCTAGCTTTTTGGGTCCTAAAATTCTCGGGTCGTTTTGAATCCCTAAACAACGTTTTTTGGGCTCGCCACAATCACATTGTAGAATGAGTTATAATGTAATGGAAATACGTGTATTCCTCAGATATACCTTTCCAATGGGCTATCGTGTGCCTGAAACGGATATCATATGCAAACGTTACGACCCTGAGAAGTGGATGTACCAACTTACTCGGAAAATCGGATATTAGAATGGTCTTCTCTTCATTTGTTTCTCTATGTATGTCCCCAATGAGGTCAGGGTGTAAGAAGGTGGGACTCGAACCAGTTAAGCCTTTGTAATATCATCCTCACTGAACTCAACGGTCTCCCATGGGGGAAGAAAAGAGAGACGATGGGGTAGGAGATCCCTTCAAATTGTTGCTCGAGGAAGCCCTCATGTGACAAAGGAACGAGATGATGGATAATTTTTCACAAATAATTCGATGACTGCCAACAGGAAACAAATATTCCTCGAGTGAAGGCGTCGCCCCCTTCAAGGTACAAATCAATTTTGATATTCCTATATTTGAAGGTCGGATAGATGCAAATTTTGTAGACAAATGGTTAAACCTTCTAGAAGAGTATTTTATCATCCATAAATTTTTCGATAGAGAAAATATTACATTTTTTCTCCTTAAGGCCATCCCCCATGTCAAACATTGGTGGGAGAATTTCTATGAGCAAAAGGAAACACAATTATCTCCATCATTGGTCGCACCCACTTGGGGTTCTTCCAGGGGTGTTATTAAGGAACAATACTATCTTGTTGAAAGTTATGACTACTTATATACAATATGTACCACATTGCGGAAATAAAGAACCTAAACAGTGCCAGAGTTCACCAATGTCTTCCATACCTTGCACACCAAGATGGGTATCAAAGTCTCTGAGCGAAATCTAGTACTCAAATACCGCGATGGTCTGCATAGATACATTTGGACAGAAATGGAGTTTATGGACATCTTTTCCTTGGGCATGGCCTATCTATATGTTTTCAAAATTGAGCAGAAGCTTAAACAAAAGAAGCGACAATTTGGGTCCTTGAACCCCTTACAGCAGAAGCAGGGAAAAGCATCCCCAACCCGTAGATCAAAGGAAAAAGCAAGGATGGATAGCCTCAGGAAAACCAATCTAAGCCACAAATAAAGAAGGACAATGGGAATACAAAGAAATATACTGGGAAGTGGTGTGAGTTCCATAAGAGCCCTTGGCATAACACCATTGAATGCCTCTCAAAGAAGTCATTAGTGGCCGAGGTGAAAGCCTATGAATCAGATGTGGGTTCCGACTTTGAGTCAGAACCAGAAAAAGAGAGGCAAATCATTGACACAGAACCTAGTGCCACTGTTTCTACCACCAAGATCCATCTCGGTGAACTTCATGATCTAGAGGAAGGTGAGTGCCTCTTTCATTCACATATGTGGGTGAAGGGTACTCTGATGCACTTCATCGTTGATAGCAATAGCCAAAAGAACCTCATCTCAGCGGAGGTTTTCAAGTGGTTGGCTCTTCTGACAACACCACACCCACAATCATACACCATTGGATAACTCCTCCAAGGGAGAAATATCTGCATCATCCAACAGTGTCTCCTGCCCTACAACATCAAACCCTTCAAAGATGAGGTAATGTGTGATGTCACCCCCCTTGAATTTTTTGATGTTCTTTTGGGTCAACCTTATTTATGGAAACGTCATACTATATATGAGTCTAGGACTTATAGTGTTATTATTACTTTGGATAGGAAATTGTACAAGATACCCGAGGTAGTCCCACCTACTGCCATTTCCTTGATCTTTTCCAAGCAATGCAGGAAGGTCATCTCTTAGACTGGGAAGTTTGTATTCTTCGTGATTCATGCTCAAAGTGAGAAAAAGGTTGCAGCCACATACATGGCCTCCATGGAAGGTCTCTCCATGTGTTATCATATAAATCAGTAGGTGCGGACACTAACAGATCTCCCTAGATCCACCTAGATCTAGAACAAAACAGGACAGGACATGACTCTTTCCCTAAGTTGTAGTCATTGAATCTACTAATAAGAAGGAATGAGTGACATACCTTTATATCACTTCCTTAGGTCTCTGTTGTTCTTGCTTCGCTCTGGTGCTTTTGTGAAATCAAGTCCAAGACAACACAAACCAACCAAAGTAAAGATAACAGAGTACATTCAATGTCAACCTATGCATATGATCAAGGAGTTATGCAATAAAATAAGAGTGATTTTATGGGAAAGGGACATGCCGTTGTATTATATTAAATGAAAGTAGAAGATACAACCAGATCGCCTTGATGTTGTAAGCTTCCTTTCAGTGACCCTTGGTTCCAACACACACACTTGCTCTACATTTGTATGAAGAAGATCCAGTACAACTTCATAGACCAAATAGAGTCTTTAAGCTTCTATCCAAGCAGATTTCTCCACACAATTCTTTCACCAATTCTTCATTCAATCTTTCTTAACCTTTTCCATGAGAAACCTTTCAATATATAGGAGAAGGAGAGATGGTTAAATTGATGAGGATGATCCCACTAAATCTGAGAAGTCAGTAGGATGCCAACCATGAGAATGCCAACTCATTTTCTAGACGATTCCCTTCTAGAACCTTCGTGACCTCTTCTCTTTTCCAAGCTTTGAAACAGGTTTTCACCCTACCTATAGAGCAGACTGCAAACAGTTCGCACCCTAAGTTTGGGTTTCCTGCGAGAATGAAGGATTTTCGTACCCTGTAATATAGACAGCCTGCGAACTCATCTTAAAAATGTGTTTTTTGGAATAAGATAGCAGTCACTTTTCTCAGACAAAAAGTCCTTGTGGGATCCTGAATACATCACTTGTAGAGACATCACCAGAGTGACCAAAATCATGTGTAACAGAATGCCCCCCAAAGTATGAGGCTGGAACTTGTGACAGCCAAAATACTTTGTAAAATGCGTGTGTGTGTGTTAGAAACAAGGAGCGCACCTAATCGAAAACATGTAAACAACCAAGCATATGCAGAATATAATACCAGTTCTGAGGTGGGCATTCCCATGCTCAGATCACAAATGAATGGAATCATAAACGTAGGTCATGGCCACCTAACATACACCGTGGATCCATGTCGTCAAAATGCTACATAGCCACCAGGAATACACTGTGGATCTATGTGAGAAGACTTGAATAAAGACATAGCCATGTGACATACAAAGTGGATCTATGTGCTGATACAAATCATACATACTCCATCGCAGCCTGGATCAAAAAGATGAGACCCAGGGTCTTCAATCCCGTCACCTGAAATTCAAACATGGTAGAAACCACTTGATTACCGGTCATTGATGAAGACCGTTAACAAGTGCGAGGGAAATCACCATTGATGTCAATGACTCCCAAGGTACCGAAGTACAATCCGAATGAATGCAAATGAATGAGCTGAAGTCGAGCACTCGGTGAAATCTCTCGATCAGGGAACAATGATGTGAAACCCCTGTCGAAAGTGAAGAGACCTGCCATTAAGGCATGTAGGTTCCAAGGTACTAAATGATTTCTAAGTCTCATTTCCAGATAATGAGTTGGATTCGACGGAACAAGACTCGTCACAGGAGGGCCTTGATGTATCCCCCATCAATGACATGAAATAAGTAACAGATTTTGAGGGTGAAACAAAGTATGAATACGGGTTGAAACAGACACAAGAAGGCTGACATAGTAAAAATGGACAAATGCATATGGCCGACTCAATAGAGGGCTCATTTGAACTTCTCTTGAACATATGAACGACGCGACCAAGGACTTGGAAGCACTGACTCAAATATGACCCAAGATATGACCTTGTAACAAGTCAAATGAGAAACAAATGGATTTCCCAACCCGGATTCAAATGATGAAAAGGGGGTGTCATGTTCAAGAGCGACGCTTACTGCCATTAATATGAATACAAAAACATATCCCTTTCCCAAAATTTCCCCCACCATCTCTGGCGAGTACCTCTTTATTTTTACATAAGCTTGAGGAGGATAACATATGCTTGCCGATGTAAGCTCATCCTTTGGATGAGTCCCTCGGAGTATATTTAACGAACCCTAGGAAGGAGTGGTTCGGTCCCATTGTGGGTCTTTCGATGTTTGTTTAACGAGTCCAAGGATAGAAAACTCGAGGGTTTTTCATGTTTTGAGAGTCTGAAAAACACTTAAAGAGAACTCTCCTAGTTCCTTTTTCGTAAAAGAGTTCAACGAGACCGAAAAAGTGATAAACCATCGCCTGTCGAATGTTTTCTTCAAATACTTTAACGAGCGTGAAAAGAACAAGATCGCTCGGCAATCTTTTCGTCTTTATGGAGCGTGAAAGAGCTTAAAGGATACTCCTTTACATTTGTCGTTTTTGTGTTTCCATGACGAGTATGAAAAGACGAGAAAAAGTATACTCGATTACGTTCTCATATATTTTTTAGCACGAGAACGAACAAAGACTGAGCTCGAGGTTTTTTCTAAAAAACCCTTAAAAAGTAGTCGTACATGCGACAAAAAGAAAAAACACCCGCACCTCCTCGTTCGGACTTCGAAGTTTCTATATCTGCGAAAAAACACACTCACAAGGCTATTAGGGTATTAGGTTTTATAAACAAAGAAATCAAAATAATACAAAAAATAGTAAAAAGTGAATAATTATGGGTGAAAATGACTTTTTACCATTTCATTGTTACTTTGCCCAAATACTTGTCCAACATACCTCATTTTCCCCCAAATTTATTTGCTTGATTGCGGGACGCATAAGCAATCATTCGGCGAACGGTTTCAGCCAATGAGGTAATCTCTTGATTCTCTAACTTTCCTATGGTTTATTTTTGGTTTTTATTGGCAATTTTTTGGGTTTTGAGTCCATTTTAGGGTCGAAACATGCACCCAAGCATTCTCACAGGTGGGCCATGTGGGACCTGTGAGAATATAAGATTCTTGCAGGTGGCCTTCAGGGAACCTGTGATAATCTTGCACTGTGCAAAAGGTCCACCTGCGGGGCTGAAAAATGGATTTTAGAGTGAGGTTTTTCTCAATAAAAATTATGCAAGAGTTTAAAAAAAGTTGTTGACTCCCCTCTCATGGATCTTTTGCAGGTGTTTGACCATCACGATGTTGGAATGGAGAGAAAGAGAACATGAGGAGGATGATGCCATTGTCGGGAATGACCTGGGTACAGTCGCTGCCCTCCGGGACTGTGGGCTCTTGAAATTTTTCAGGATTCTAGGCATGAGAGCCCAACTTAGGCTGTTGGAATACCTGGTCCACATGTGGGACGTGGATCAATAGTTATTTCATGTGGGATTCCATACGCTGACACTAGATATCAAGGATATCTATTTTCTAACGGGGTTGTCACGGCGTGGATGCCATGCTACTTTGACCGGAGGTAGAGGTGGTGGACTCCCTATGAGCGAGTATTGTCGAAAATATTGTGTTCCCAAGGCAGAGAGAAGCAAGGGTAAGGTTTCCATTTGGGGGGTCCAAGATCTGACCCTATGGACCATCTTGTTTACTATTGCACGCATGGTTGGGAGTGCGGCTCTGCACATGGCTCTCCAGAGCTATTTCCAATACGCCATAGAGTGCACAGAGCCTCGGGTTTTCAACTGGTCGGATGCAGTTCTCCGCAGTATGAAGAGACAATTGACGAAGTGCAGAAATGGTGACTTGAAGTAGTTTGAGTATGCATCACTTTTGGTGTCATTCTTCCTCGAGAGGGTCCCACTGTTGCGACTATAGGTTTATTGGGGTTTACCAGCCCCACAGGATCCGAGGATACTGAGGTGGTGTAATCTCATGGCTCGACACATAGTAGGGCCTATAATCAAATATAATGATTCATTTTTTGACTTGTTGAGGCCCCAGATGCTGATGATCGACAACTACGCATGTGTTGGTTTGGATTTCCGAGGGGATCCGGATTTGGCCCTGCCTAAGGATGCTCAGTGGAGTGACTTAGGTAAGAAGTACACATTTTGTTCTTTTTAAATGTTTTTGCAAATTTTATCATATGAAATGTTTTTATGTTTATCCAAGAACTAATCCAAAAATATTTTTTTGATGACACAGATGTGGGGCCGTATCGACCTCCAGGAACGTCTCCCATTCAAAGGCGAGGAGAAGCGGCTCCAGTGGCGAGATGGGATGTCGAAGACTACGAGGCAGTGGAACAGAACTTAGAGGGGTTGACCGCGGATGTCCCGTATATTGCTATTGGGGAGATCCCGAGACGTTACTAGCGCCATACTGTGGGTGTGTCCGAGTCTCTCAGTCGACTACTCCGTAGGGTAGCCCGAGTAGTTGTGTGTTATCGTGAGCGTCATCTGTGATGCTATTTTGTAGAAGCTATGGGCTTCATATTTTGAGATTTTGATCCTTGGACATAAAAATTTTGTAAAAACTTTTGATCGTTATATACATATATATGGCTTCTACTGGCTTATTTTGTGTTGTGTTATACATGTAATGTGTGATTGGTTTATAAATGTCCCAAATTTCTATCTAACACATAGTTAGCTAATGCATCAGTTAATGTATTTAGACATCTAGGAATGTGCTGATATTCAATATAATCAAAATATCGTTCCAAGAGGCGAATTCATAAATATACCCGTAATAAAGTAGGACTTCAGATAACATAGACGTTACTTAACTGTAGTACTACTAGATATGAATTGAGTCATATAACCAGGTGGCATATATCAAGCGAAATAGCATCAATCAACAATTCGATGATGACGCTATATTCTGCAATATTATTGGTCACACGACCGAGGCACACACCTCATAGACTGATAAGTTCGTTTGTAGAGGCATAAATTGCCCATGCAGCAGAAGCAAGGTTCTGAGTACTACGGATAGCACCATCGGCGAAGCCAATGTGGGGTGGCGAAGACTCTGACATCTGGAAACCAAGCACAATGCAAGATAAGAGGTCAAGGGAAGAGACCAAACAACGAAAAAGCATACTAAAGTAACAAAAAGTATGATACAATAAAATACAAGCACTCATGCACAGGTGATCTTAAGCATAGTACTTCTTTAAGTACAACCCATTTATGGGTTCACTAAAAGGGATACCATCATAGTCCACCAACTCATAAGCTCCTTTCTCCAAAACTCGTCTGACGATATAAGGACCTCGCCAGTTAGCTTCAAATTTTTCGGCTCCTAGCATATCCTGATCTTGTTCGTAAAGGAGAACCAGATCACCTTTGAAGAAAACGCACGGCTTGACATGTTTGTCATATTGGGCTTTGATGCGTTTCTTTTGGGCTTCTATAGCTAGGGTGGCATTGCGACGGGTTTCGTCTAATTGCATGAGATACAACAAATGTTCTTCTTCGACAGAAGTGTTTGGGACAAGTTCGACGGCTAGTTTTAGTGAGGGTATCTTACATTCAATCGAAAAGATGGCTTCTAGACCATAGACTAACTAGAATGGTGTAAACCCGGTAGTAGATTTCACGGATGTCTGGTAAGCCCACAATGTTGAAAACAACATCGTGTGCCAACTCGTTTTTTGAATCCCTATCATTCGTCGAAGCATGGTAGTGAGGATTTTGTTTATTGCTTCAACTTGGCCGTTGGCTTGTGGGTAATAGGGTGTTGATTTTTCATGGCAAAGACCCAACTTTTCAGTGAGTTCGGACATCATGAAGTTTCTAAAGTGGCTACCGTGGTCAGTAACGATAGCTTGAGGAACACCAAACCGAGCAATGATGTGATTGAATATAAATAATGCTGCAGTCCTTCCTGTATTGTCAAATGTTGGCATCGCCTCAGCCCATTTCATAAAATAATCTACGGATACAATAATGTATCCATGCCCCTCGACCGAGTGAGGGTGACATGTCATGAAATCGATACCCCATTTTGCAAAAGGAACAACGGAGACCATAGGGTGTAGAGGAGCAGGATGTGATCGTATTTTATTGTTGTAGGTTTGGCAAGCGTGGCATTTTTGGATGACAATTATACAATCATTGAATAAAGAAGGCCAAAAATACCCCGCTCGTAAGATCTTCTGGGCAATAGCATACCTAGACATGTGACCACCACAGGCTCTAGAATGGCAGTCATTTAGGACTTTCTTGGCTTCGTCAAATGTGAGGTAGCGTTGAAAAATAGAGTCAATCCCACGACGATAAAGAGTATCACCGAGGATAATATACTGACGGGCTTGGTAGCGTATTCGATGGTGGTCAGTGCTAGACAAATTGGGCCGAAAATTCTAGGTCTAGAGATATATGATGAAATCTCTGTACCAAAGGTCGTCGGAACTGATCGAGAAAAGGGATTCATCGGCTAATGAATCGTCTGCTACATTTTCTGTCTCAGAGCAGGGAAGGTCGCATATCAAATTGGAAAACACCAGGGATTTATTGGACTTAGCGCATTCGAATTCTAAGTCAAACTCCTGTAGTATTACGATCCATTTGGAGTATTTTCCCCCTAGCAATTGGCGTGTAAGAATGTGTTGGATAGGGTTGCGGTTAGAAATTACCGTAGTCTTGCAAGAAAGGATATAGTGACAGAAATGTTGAAGAGCTTGGACGGCTGCCAAGGCCAGCTTTTCAACATGTAAATACTTGGTTTCGGTAGTCGTGAGACTCTGACTCAAGTAATAGATGACATGTTCGTCATGAGAATCATCCTCCTAGACGAGAACCATAGCGATGGTATAGTCTGAGGCTGCAAGGTAAAGGAAATAATCCCAACTGTAATCAGGTGGGAAGAGTAGTGGGGTATGTGTCAAAGACAGTTTCAAAGCTTTGAAATCTTTGTTGGCAATGGTATCCCATATGAACTTAGAACCTTTCTTGAGCAGTCGCGTAAATCCAAGAGTTAGTTTAGCATAGTTTGGGATGAAACGATGGAGAAAGTTTACCTTCCCTTGCAAAATTTGTAATTGGCGAAGTGAGGAAGGAGGAGGAAGATTGAGAATCACCTCGACCTTCAAAGGATCTACCCTAATCCCTTGACGTGAAACAATAAATCCCAAAATTCGGCCAGATTCTACACAAAAAACACATTTGTGGGGATTCAAGCGTATATGGTAAAACCAACATCAAAGGAAAATGGCACGGAGGTGTATTGGATGATCTACACGATGCATGGAATGAGCGGGTAAGTCATCGAGATATGGCTGCATGATGTGTTTTATATCATGAAAGGTGTAAGACATAGCACGTTGAAAAGTTGCACCAGCATTCTTTAAACCGAATGGAAGTTTCTCGTAGGTGAAAGTGCCCCAAGGAAAAATAAAAGCGATCTTGTGTTGGTTCGTGGCAACGATATTGATTTGATTATATCCGGAGAAACCATCCATTAGAGAGAATATTTCACTTTCGGCACAATCGTCAACGATCTGGTCAACGAAGGGGGTAGGAAAGTTGTCTTTAGGACAAGATTTTTTAATGTCCCTATAATCAATGCACATGTGGATTGTGCCTTGTTTCTTGTCAATCGAAACAAGATTGGAAACCTAGTCGGTTAGAGCCACAAGGTAAATAAAGCCATCTTTGAGAAGTTTCTCAACTTCAAGCTTGATAGCGGCTGCTTTATGTGGGTGGACCGGGCGAAGTCGTTTCCGGATGGGTTTAGCGCCTGGGTATGCCTTAATCTCATGTACCACAATGTCGGGGTCAATCCCCGGCATTTCTTCATAGCTCCATGCAAAGACGTCATGAAATTCTTGGAAAAGAGACTTGTAGGTGACATCTCTGTCATGGGAACACGAAGCTCCGATATGCACATTTTCAACAACTCCAGGTTTTATGGATATGTCCAAGGGGATGGTGGGTCAGATATTACTTAAGTTCCCTTCGTAGAATATATCGTGTGTAGACTCAGGAATGGTAGAAATGATGACAACGGTCAACGGGGTCGAGATTCGTTGATAATCCTCAATGGTGTGTTGTTCCAGGAAGAGGATGGAACGATGATGTCCATTGTCCCAAGGGGTATCTTCCACGGACATAACAAACATAATCATCTTGTCTATAGGAAAAATGACGCGGAATGGATCTGGAGATAAATCACCAAGAGAGGGGGTAGAAGGGGTTGTCGATTGAATGTCTTGATAAGCGGATTCGACTGGACTCAAAGGCATTTCATCACCATAACGAAGATGATCATTGGGGTTGGGTACCATCCACGGGTCATAAGGCGCAGGGGTTCCGTGAATAGAGGTGGAGATCATGTTGATCGAGGTAACAAACAGAATTGGAACATCGGGTGGTGGAATGGGGAAAGTACCCATCAAAGAGGAATCTTTAAGAAGACCCACATCGACGTTCTAATATCCAGGGGGGGGTTTTGCAATGAAAGGTATGTTGTCAGTACGTGCATCAAAGTGAAAGAAGGCCAATTGGTCTACGGTAACTACATTTCCTTGATGTGGGAAATGCATGACATGGAAAAGAGTGGACACAACTGCACGCATGGAATCGATCCAGCTATAACCAAGTAGAAGGTTGTAATCGAGAGGAGCATCAAAGACCTCCACTTCAACATTGACTTTTTTTCCTTCTAACGTAATAGGCAACGAAGGGAGGACACCGTAAGGCTTAAAACCAGAGCCATTGAAGGCTTTGAGCATGTTGTGGGATTCAGTCAAAGGAGGAGAGTCGATGGCTTTCCAACAGGTAATAGACATGACACATGTCGAGGCACCCTCATCAATAACTGTTCGACAAATGTTTTTGTCAGAGACAATAACTTGTATTTGGAATGTGAGTTGAGGGGGTAACCTTGGAATGTGATCTTCCAAGTCAAAAATTATTAAATTTGTATCCGTAGGGTCGATTCCACCAATAGCTTTCAACAGTGCCTTCCGTTGTATAGGACAACTCTGAAGGACTTCGAGGGCTGACATCTCGGACGGTGCTTGGGCTAGATCTTTGACAATACTGTAGTTCTGGGCAGCATGTGCATGAGGATTGAAAGTCGATTTTTGAACAACACCCTTTGGACGAGGGAGAAGGACTGTATCTAGGCTCAGTCGTTCAAGATGAAGAGGACCATTGGTAGGTGGAGTCATGGGAGATGGTTGGACCAACGAAGGAGGTATTGCATCAACCTTCACTTTGGAGGAAGAATAATATTTGGCTCAAGTGGTAAGTGTGATGTCATTATTCTTTGAATTACCTGTACACATTAATACATAGGATGTATTGGAGGGGGAAGGTTGGTCATGAATGACCAATTGGGCCTGTTGTTGAGAAGGAAGGGTTGTGACAACACGGCCGGAGTGGGGGGTTTCGGGGTCCCTTGAAGGAACTTAGTAACCTCGGCTCGTCGTGGAAAATCCTTAGTGTAGTGATCATCACCACAGATAAGACAAGGGTATCAGGGTTTACGCTTATCCCTATCGTCAATAGGTGGTGTTTTGGTTTTCTCAGTTTGCGGATTATTTTTATCCTCCTTGTTCTTACCCTTTCCTTTTTTGGATTTATTTTTTCCGGCGGGGGTAGATTGAATAGAGTTTACCTCAAAATTCTTGCCGGTGGGAGAGGTAGGAGATGGAGCATTTTGAACATTAGAAGAAATGGATTTGGGGTTGTTGCTAGAGGTTTGGATGGAATGAGGTTAGGCATGGAAAGTGCCAATCACTCCGTCATCTACATGAGAAGTAGCAGGAGTAGTTGAAGTAGTAGAAGTAGAAGGACAAGGTGCGTCAGGGAGTAAGTCGTAAAGAGTACCCGTTTGGGAGTAAACGAGGTCGAGGTATTGAGCACGACTGATTGCCTGTTCTTTTGTGACAACTCCACCCATGACAATGTCATGAGCGATGTCATTCATGAATGATTTCGTGAACCAATCTGCCAACAACTGATCAGGAAGGGAAACTGTCTATTCACATGTGGGTACTGGTGACTTTGGGGAGGGAGTCCCGTCGGCAGACCAGTGGGACCATAAGAATTTTGCATATAATGTGAAGATCTAGGTAGATTCGGTTGTTGGTGTGGAGGCAAGTAATTCATAGGGTTGTGCCTTTGAACAGGGGCATGGGGTTGAGCGTTCAAGCCCCAAATAGGATTGGACATGCCTAGATATGGTTGGCATGTACTAGGGGGTATGAAGGAGATAGCTTGAGGCTGTTGCCCCCCAGTCGAGTGAGGATTAGTTTGAATAAGATAATTCCAATACTGGGCCAAGGATGGAGGTATATTTTGTCCATAGGGCGGGGTTGGTGTGGGTTTCCCTCCAATTGGGGGTTGCGTCCCAATTGGGATTTTTCCTGCAAAAGGAGATTGGGTTTGGCCTCCTTGGTGAAATTGTCCACCTATAGGAATCTGGTAATTAGGTGTGAAAGACGGGATGGTGCCACTAGGGTCGGTGTCTCCGATAGAGGATGGAAGAGGTCCTCTAAAAGGGGTTCGAGGAAGTGTCGGAATGAAACTAGTAACGAGATGGTGCCTAGAAGGAGTGGAAATGCCAAGAGTCCCGGATGAGATTTGTTTAGGAGCAGGAATAGAAGCATTCAACGCATCATATCTGGGCGGAAGTGTTGGGGTGAATCTGGGCAAAAGCGGTGTGCCAATGGGGGCTTGGCTAGCCACTGTAATCCCGATGTGAGGACTCGTAGTATCTGGGACCATTGTGTAATGGACCATTTGTAGAGAGATAGTCAAGATGTGGTTAGTTGGCGGAGCATCTGTACCAGGAAAATAATAGGCAGTAGTAAAAGGTATTTCATCTGGATCAGATGTTTCAGGTAGCTCAGGTGTGACCATGATATCAACGCCTGCTCCTGAGCCAAAGAGATCCTGTCTAAAAATGCCAGTAGTCCAAAAAGGATCTTGACCCTCAGGTCCTATGAAAGGTCCAATTGGTAATCCAGAAGACTGAACAACTATATCTCCAGAAGAATTCACTCGAACAATACGTCTCCTAGAGTCGGGAGGAAGTCAGAAGTCCTCTCGAGAATTGGTAATTCGGAACCGTTCTAAAGAGTTAGTTCTTTCCACTTGTGGAGTGGCAACGTCTTGGACTTCACTCTGTTGAGGAGAGCCCTCCAATGAGTTGGTAGGCAAGGGTTGAGAACCTTCCATATATTCTGGGGGTAGGCCTTGCATTCTATGTGAATGGTGTGGAGGGTCAATTGTGATCGAGTTAGAATCTTACAAAAGAAATTCTATGGCCAACTTGGGTAAACAAACAGCATGCGTTAGTAAAATCTAGGAATCAAAACCAAGCTTACAAGACCTTCCAATTTCGAAGTCACTCGTTGGTGATGAAATCCAATGTCGCGATGACGAGACAAGAAGGGGTTGGTCCAGGGTGGAAAAGTTATGTTGATGACCTTCTTAACGGACTTACACCCTGGTGCAAGCTCCCACACACAATCGTGGGTATACCCTCCAAGGAGCCCGAGTGAATCTAGCCAACGTCGATTCCAGGTACCGTGAAGACTTACCCCTTCATAGTCACCTTGTGTAATACCCTAAGAAGATAGGCTACTAAGGTTACCACCAACAACAATGATGCCTGGGGGAACAGTCGACAGTCCAATCCACACGAAAGGGTAGCGTATCTAGCCCGAAATTAGCTTGAGAGGCTTCCACTCATCATTGTGGGTATACCTTCAAGTGACCCCCATAATACATGCAATCTCTACGTCGAGATCAACAAAGCAGGGTGAGTAACTCTGTCAATCTCAAAGCGACCTTAGGTTTGACCCTTATGTGAGAAGGGCTTCCCAGGACAAAATGTTGCAAATGGAATTTGACACTCCTTATCAAAAGATACTATTGTGTGTTTTGTGCTTTGGAGAGTGTGTCTCACTGCCTATTCCAAAGCTCTAGCCTAGCTAATGTTGGTGTAAAAGAGCCCTAGAAAAAGTTACTAGTTGAATTTTAAAGTTGTGCAATATTATTAAAGGTCGTTGTTACACAAAAAGGAGACGGAAACGAAACCGATGTTGTGTGAGACTCTGACCCAACAATGCGTAAATAGGGATGAATGATACAAATTTTGTTCGATGAATCCTATTTACAGGAGGGAAAGAGGAGTTTTCTGGAACAATGTGAACTACGATGTATGATCTTCTCTAAAATGTAATATCAAACAATCATGAACAATGAAAATTCCCTATTCGTTCTCTTTCAATACTTGAATGCCCATATTTTTCGAATAAAAGGTTGCTTAAAAACAAAGAAAATGTCTTTAATTTTGTTTATTAGAAACCAATAAACAAGGATGGAACTAAGGAAAAGTAAGCAACCAATGAAAAAGAAATACACAACAAACACCCAAATCGATCTTTCAATGAAGATAAAAATAACAAATGGACAAGACCAGTATCTTCAAATGCACATGGGTAACAATTTTCCAACTAATAAGCAATTGAAAAGGACAATTAATCTCAACTTTTAATCCAATCAAAGGCTCCCGACCAAACAAGCACTCGGATTTGAGAATCAGAGATTATACCCTTGTTAAGAAAAGGTCAAGAGGTAAAAATTGAGAAAAAATGATCAAGAAGAGATTTGGATTTCGGAAAACTAATCATTTGCGAGATTTGAAGTCAAGAAACATTCAATCACTGGATAGAGAAGTTCTTTCCATACACACCAACCAATTTGGGCATCTGAAGACACAAAAGACTTAATCCAAAAATTTTACAAGTGAGTTCGCAGTGTGTCAGTGGGGTACAGTGCAAGAATCAAGGATTCTCACAGGCTAGACATAGGCAAGTTGCGAGAAGTTTGCATTGAACTCAACACTAGGTTGTGAACTTCAAAGTTTCTCACAGGCTACAGAGAGGTGCAGTGCGAGAAGGTTTGTAATCAAGAAAATTTTGGAAAAATGACAGAACTTTTGAGGGAACTTCTGGATCTAGGGAGTTTTTGAGGATCTCCTCAAGACTCAGAGATTGATTGGGAATGAAAAAGGGTAGGTCAAGAGCAAATGGCCAGGTAAAAACCACCAAAATGGGTTGTATCCCAAGTGGACTCGCCAATTTTGTTATCGGATAAATTGGTAGGTGCAGACACTAACAGATCTCCCTAGATCCACCTAGATCTAGAACAAAACAGGAAAGGACACGACTCTTTCCCTAAGTTGTAGTCATTGAATCTACTAATAAGAAGGAATGAGTGACATACCTTTATATTTGTTCCTTAGGTCTCTGTTGTTCCTGCTTCGCTATGGTGCTCTTTTGAAATCAGGTCCAAGACAACACAAACCAACCAAAGTGAAGATAGCAGAGTGCATTCAATGTCAACCTATGCATATGATCAAGGAGTTATGAAATAAAATAAGAGTGATTTTATGGGAAAGGGACATGCCATTGTATTATATTAAATGAAAGTAGAAGAGACAACCAAATCACCTTGATGTCGCAAGCTTCCTTTCAATGACCCTTGGTTCCAACACACACACTTGCTCTACATTTGTATGAAGAAGATCCAGTACAACTTGATAGACCAAATAGAGTCTTCAAGCTTCTATCCAAGTAGATTTCTCCACACAATTCTTTCACCAATTCTTCATTCAATCTTGCTTAACCTTTTCCATGAGAAACATTTCAATATATAGGAGAAGGAGAGATGATTAAATGGATAAGGATGATCCCACTAAATCTGAGAAGTCAGTAGGATGCCAACCATGCGAATGCCAACTCATTTTCTAGAAGATTCCCTTCTAGAACCTTTGTGACCTCTTCTCTTTTCCAAGCTTTGAAACAGGTTCGCACCCTACCTATAGGGCATACTTTGAACAATTCACACCCTAAGTTTGGGTTGCCTGCGAGAACGAAGGATTTTTGCACCCTGTAATATAGGCAGCCTGTGAACTCATCTTAAAAATGTGTTTTTTGGAAGAAGACAACAGTCACTTTTCTCAGGCAAAAAGTCCTTGTGGGAGCCTAAATACATCACTTGTAGAGACATCACCAGAGTGACCAAAATCATGTGTAACACCATGCAGCAAAAGCAAGTGGATAAGGCCATGGAAGAATACAAATACATCTTCTCCTCACCCACTGGGGTACCTCTGCACTGTCAGGTCAAGCATTCAATCGATCTGACCCCCAGCACACTGCTACCTAATGGGTCAGTCTATCACCAATACTTGTCAGAAAATGAGGAAATCAAGCACCATATCCAAGAGCTAATTGAAAAGGGGCACAACTGACCAATATCATCACCTTGTAGAATCCCAATTGTGCTTTTGCAGAAGAAAGATAGGACCTGACGAATATGCATTGATTATCAGGCCCTAAAAAAAATCACAGTCAAGAACCGGTACCCAATTCCCCAAATTGATTATCTCCTTGACCAGCTCAAGGGGGGAAAATACTTTAGTAATATTGATCTGAATTCCATCTACCACCAGGTCCCAATAGAGTAGATCGATGTATGGAAGACTTCCTTCAAGTCCAAAGAAGGTATTTTGAATGGTTGGTTATGCCCTTTGGCTTGACGAATGCCACAATAACTTTCATGAGGATGATGGATGATATATTGTGGCCTTTCACCAATTATTTTGTGGTGGTGTATTTGGATGACATCCTCATCTTCAACAAGAGTTGGGCATAACACTTGCAACATATTCAACAGGTTCTGCACACTCTGCAACAACACAAGCTATATAAAAATTTGGAAAACTGCTCCTTTGGCATGAACAGGGTCCAGTACCTAGGATATGTTGTTGATGAGCATGGGGTTCATGTTGATCCATCCAAGATCCAGGCCAATCATGACTCTCTATCCCTAACCACACTCACTGAGCTTCAGATATTTTTAGGCCTTGCCAATTTCTATTGCAGGTTCATGATAGGATTCTCCCACATTGCATGGGCCCTTATCCAAGTGACCAAGGGTGGTGGCAAGGAAAATATCATGTGGATCCATTTGCAACAGAAAGTGTTTGATGATTTGAAACAATTCTTATGCTCCTCCCTAGTGCTCTCATTACCTAACTTACAACATCCTTTTGAGATAGAGACATATGCTTCAGACTATGCTCTCGACATAGTTCTCACTCAACATAGACATCCTGTGGCCTATCACAGTGAGACACTATCATATACCGTCCATAAGTACCCCACTTACAACAAAGAAATGTACTCCATTGTACAAGCCTACCGCCAGTGTAGGAATTACATTCTCAGGAAGGAGAGAGTCATCCCCACTGATCATAATCCTTTGCAGTTCATGCAAACACAAGGAAAATTGCAGAATGACCACCATCAGAAGTGGTCTGCATACTTGCAACAGTTCCATATCAACATCAAGTATAAGACAGAGAGCACCAACAACGTCACTGACTACCTCAGTTGACCTCAATTTGCAGAACAAGCCATGGTGCTACACTCCTATGGACATGAGACCTCCAGATGGCCCCAACTATACGAGAGAGATCTTGACCTCACAATATCTACCATATGTTGGGAACAAACACAACTGTCACTAATTTCTATCTTCAAGATGGGTTGTTGTTCCATATGGGCCATCTCTACGTCCCATCAAGAGAGCAAGAAAAGATGATTTGGGAAGCTCACTACAGTCAGGTGGTTGTGTTGAAGGAAAATCTCCTTGCGGACAGGTAGATCTCGTCTTGAGAGCTAGACTCTTAACTCTAAGACAGAAAGTGCTTATCATGGTCACTGACTTCCTTTTAGATCTATACAAACTAATGTATGAGGAGGAAGGAGAAAATAAGTATATTTTATCGGTGTTTGTCCCTGCACGCTCCGAGTTGAGCTCCAATCTTTGACTCTTCGATAAGCCATGTAGACAAACAAAGTACGACCACTTCCTACTCTATCAAGATTAGTCCGAAATAGGTCTATCTACTAAAGAGACAAATTCATGTGAGATTGAACACGAATTAGAAAGAAACAGGCCAAGCAAATTATATTAATGAGGACAAAACATTGCTTACAGCCGTAGATGGATTGCAACAGTTTCTTCAAGTCCTCCTTGTCTACCCCTTGCTCAAAAGTCCATGATCTGAATGACGATAGCTTCATTTATTTCTCCCTATGAGATCATAGGTCTCTTGCTTCCAAATCACCTCTTTTCCAGCACCACTTATAAGATCATAAGTTTGGTGTGATTCTCCTTTTTCAGTCCCTTTTCACCATTAGAAAGCTTGCTTATATAGCCTTGGAGAGGCTCAACAACTTGAGATATCCTTGGGGAAGGTGAGGATTTTCCTCCTTCAGTTGAGGATCTGCCCTAAGATCATGGCTGGACTAGGGATTCGAGCTCAACTTCC
>ML820554.1:38383-56374 GCA_009831015.1 Picea engelmannii
GGCAGTTGTTAAGCTGTTGAGATGAATGGGGGAAGCATCTTTTCATTCTTGGAAGGCAGTTGGATTCGAATCCCTAGTCCAGCCATGATCTTAGGGCAGATCCTCAACTGAAGGAGGAAAATCCTCAACTTCCCCAAGGATATATCAAGTGGTTATAGCCTCTCCAAGGCTATATAAGCAAGCTTTCTAATGGTGAAAGAGGACTGCAAATTGGAGAATGATACCAAACTTATGATCTCATAAGTGGGGACTAGAAATGGAGAATTACACCAAACTTATGATCTCATAAGTGGTGCTGGAATAGAGCTGATTGGGGGAAGAATTACCAGCATGAAACTTATGATCTCATAAGAAACACACAGTCAGCCAAAGGAGAGTGATCAGTGAAGCTGTTGTTATCCAGGTTGTGGATCTTTCGAGCAAGGGTTATATGAAGGGGACTTGATGAAGCCATCGCATTCGCATCTACGATTGTAAGTACTGCTGTCATTATTTTCATTAATATGACACGCTTGGCCTGTTTCTTTCTAGTTTGTGTCTGATGTTGCATAAACTTATCATTGATAGATAGATCTGTTTTCAAGCTAATATCAATAAAGTAGGAAGTGGTCGTATCTTGTTTGTCTACAGAACTTAGTGAGGAGAAAAAGATCGAAGCGTGCAGGGACAAACGTCGATAAAGAGGTACTTCTGTTATCCTTCCTTCTCATGTGTTAGTTTAGATAGATTTGAAAGGAAGTCAGTGTCCACGTTAAGCATTTTCTGTCTTAGAGTTAAGGTCAAGCTCTTTGAGGTCATCTACCTGTCCGCAGGGAGATTTTCCTACAACAATTATGACATGTTTCAAACCCAAGGCAGGCATACCTATGCTTGGGTGATAAAGACTTGCAAGGTATGGCCACCATAAAATACACTGCGGATCCATAATTTTATTGATAAAAAGGTATAGCCACTGAAAATACACTGTGGATATATACGCTTATGACATGAACTGATCGTAGCCACGAAGAATACACAGTGGATCTACGAGATGACAAGACATTGCCACGACCAATACAAAGTGGATCTATGTAACAGTATATGTGTCATTGTTCAAGAGAAACTCCTTCGCAACCTGGGCAAAGTACATATCAGAGTGATGACTCAACCCAGGGTCTTCTTACCGATCTCGATGTAGTACGAATCTAACCATCTGAATAGATGTCCCGATTTCGAACATGGCATAAACGACTTGATTACCGGTCAATGATGTAAACCGTTAACAAGCGCGAGGGAGATCGCCATTAATGTCAATGATTCCCAAGGTACCCTAGTAAATTCCAATGAATGTGAATGGATGAGATAAAGTCAAACATCCGTGGAATCATCCGATCAGAGGTCAATGATGTAAACCCACTGTCGGACGTGAGGAGGCCTGCCATTGAGGCATGCAGGTCCCAAAGTACTAAATGGTTTCTAAGTCTAGTCCCTGGATAATGTGTTGAAGTCGATAGGAATAGGCTCGTCGAAGGAGGGCCTTGATGTATCCCCTATCAATGACAGGAAACAGACATAGAGATGTAACTGGTAGATCACATGAACATGGACTGACATGGGTATTGAGACAAGATATTTGTGACAGCTGACTCTCGAGGTAGATACTTCCCTTGAACACTAAGGCATGAGAGCAGAAACATGACATGGACCAAAACTTTATGATGCAGTGTATGCTATGACTTACGTCAGGTGACCCAAAGGAGTGAAAGAAACTCAAAGGATTGGCTCAGTGCAGAGGTTCAATGGATTATAATGTGTGCAAAAGACAAAGTGTCGTGTTCAAGGGTGACTCTAAGAATTACTTGGTAATTTTCTCAAGAGACTGCTTGGCTTGCTTCTTTCAAATTTTCCCCCATCCAGATAGAGGAGTACCTCTTTTTAATTTAACGAGCTTGAGGAGGATAACACATGCTCAATAAAACTCACCTTCAGTAAGTTCCTCTTCCTTTGTTTAACGAACTGGAAGAAGTAAGGGTTCGATCCCATATGGGCCTGTCAATGTTTTGTTTAGCGAGTCCAAAGACAAAAAACTCAAAGGTTTTTCATGATTATAGAGTCTGGAAAAACACTTAAAAGAGAACTCTCTCAGTTCCTTTTTCATAAAGTAGTCTGATGAGACTGAAAAAGAGATAAACTATCGCTTAGCAAGCGTTTTCTTCACATACTTTAACAAGTGTCAAGAGAACAAGGTCGCTCGGTAACATTTTCATGTTTATTGAGTCTGAAAAGGACTTAAAGATGACTCCAGTGTTGTCCTTTTTCGTAATGTTAGTCTCGCGAGGCCAAAAAAGAGATAAATTATCACTCGAAAGACGCCCTTTCAGACCGTTTAACGAGTGGGAAAGGAAGCAAGATCACTCGGTAATCTTTTCATGTTTAGAGAGTCTGAAAAGAGATTAAAGGAGACTCCAGGGGGTTCCTTTTTCGTATGTCCATACAAGTCCGAAAAAGGGATAAAAGTCTACCTGGATGCATTCTCATGTATTTATGAGCACGAGAAAGAATGAAGACTAAGCTCGGTATGCCCCCAGCTTGAAAGCTAGTGGCTTAGCTCCAGAATGATCAGAAAAGGCTGGAGACATGCCCTCCAAGCTTCGATTCATTCACCAAAGGATAAGGGTGGATGAAAAGAAGGTTCAAGAGAGGTGACTGTTTCATTTTTTAATGAGCTTGGCACAAGAAAAGAACTATGCTTAGGGCCTTTGTTTCATTTTTTAACGAACTTGCCACAGAGAAGAGAAACTATGCTTGTGGTTTCGTCCGGATCATGGCTTCCAAGAGGATAATGCTCTGGAAGGGCACCATGTTGAAGGATAAAACGTGGTCATATCTTCCAAGAGATCTTCGCCGGATGGAAGAGAATCACAATGGAAGGAACACATGTCGAGGGTCATGACAGGGGTAAGGAGATCAGGCTCTAATAACCCTACCGAAGAAATCACCATGTCAACTACCGGATCCAAATCATCGGAAGTTGAGGTCATGGGAGACAACGCCACATAATTGACATGTGGCGGGGGCGATACTGTCTACATATAAGAACCACTTAGGGAGGTAACCTAGTCGGGGTCGATGAATGAAAGTTGATCAATAGTCATAATTCTTCCATCGTGAGGGAAATATATCACACGGAAAAGAGTGGATACAATAGCTTTCATGGCATAGACATAATCCCGCCCAAGGAGTAAAGAGAAATCCAAGGGGTCTTGGACTACCATTACATCAATAAAGACAATTTTCCCTCCCAAAGTTACAGGAAACTAAGGAAGGATCCCTAAAGGTTGACTAGTTCTTCTGTTAAAAGCTAACAGATTATGTGTAACCGGTGCAAGCTGCGGACAACCCAAAGCATACCAAGCAACAGAAGACAAAATACTAACAGACGCACCTTCATCTATCAGCATTTGAGGAACATCCCGACCACGAACCTGTACTGTATTCTAGAAAGGAATGTGGGAGGGAAGACGAGGTCTAGTTAGCACACCCCAATCAAAAAGGATGGCCTCATTACTTGGAGGGGGTTTCGCAGGAGAAGGAGGAATGCCCCCCAGTACAGTAGAGTTTGTATTAAAAAGAAAAACATGGGCAGTATCAGGTTTACTCTCTAGAAGGAGAGTAGGATCGACCGATGATTGGATCGGATCAACCAATGGTGGACTTGGATAGACCACTTTGGCACTCTTCAGAGGAAGAGTGGGATTGACCGAGGAAGGGACTGGATAAGTCACTTTGACATTCCTCAATGGAGGAATGGGATCGAACGATGGAGAAACTGGCTCAACCACTTTGGCACTCTTCAGAGGAAGAGTGGGACTGACCAAGGAAGGGACTGGATCAGTCACTTTGGCATTCCTCAATGGAGGAATGGGATCGACCGATGGAGGAACTGGATCAGCTACTTGGGTTCGTGGTTCAATCGAGGAGGAAACTAGATTGACCACCTGATCAACCAGACTGACCGGGGATGGAACCAGATTGACCAATCCATCAACCAATGATGGGTCGGAAGAAATCTTGCGATAACATTTTGGAAGTTGAAGTTTTTCCAAAAGAGAAGAAGCCTCGTCCATGTGAGGACAAAGGTGAGAGTAATGATTACCTTTACATAACATGCAAGGGAACTTGAAAGTTTGCTTCTTCTTACCAACCTGAACATCACTAGTTGATGGGGTATCATCGACATGACCAATAGAGGCCGATGACATGGAGGACCACATTTCTAAGACCTGGGTAAGACCGGGGCAATCCCTCAGAAAGTGGTCACCCTTACAAAGGCTGCAAGGGAATTTGGGTTTCGGATTCTTCATTTTAATCTTTTTGACCTCATCAACACTCCCAATACTATTAACAGTAACTGGTTTTTTAGAGCCAACATCTGATGTTATTGGGGCCTTTGTCCTTTTCAGGTTCTTCTTCTTCTTCTCTTTCCGTTTCTTCTTCTTCTGATCAACCTGGCTACTTTCTTTAGAGCTTTCACTAAGCAAAGAAGGATAAATGGAAGGAGACTTGATGGACGAAGAAGGCAAAAATTCGACATGAGGTTGATGTGTGGGTGGTGTATTGGCATCCAAAGTATTAGGTGCAACTGAAACATTGGGAGGATTCGGGATCACCGAAGTGGGGAACAACCAAACTGGTAATCCGATAGTGAGTCCTGGAAGACTCAGTGTGGCAACAAATGGAGGACCAAAGTTTCCAAATGAAGGAAAGGTATAAGGTTCCCCAGGAGAAGGGGTTCCTCCATTGGTACTCCCAGGATTCGATGCCATTAACACTGACTCGACCTAAGGTCCACTAAGTAAAACAAACAACACACGCTGTGAATCTGAGAAGCAATCAATCAAACAAACCTTCTTACAATGAAACCACTAGTTGGTGATGAAATCCAACGTCGCGATATCAAAATAGGAAGGGGCAGGGATAGAGCGGGTGGATCAATTATGTTGGCGACCTGCTTAACAGACTTACGCCTTGGTGCAAGCTTCCACGCAGTAATTGTGGATTTACCCTCCAAGGAGCCCGAGTGAGTTTGACCAACGTTTGTTCCAGGTACAGTGAGACTTCCCTTCACCGTCACATTGTGTGAGACCCTAAATATTGTGGCTACTAAGGTCACCAACTCGTAGTTATCCCCTGGGCGGGTACAATCGACAGTCCGATCCAACGTATGGGCAGGATAACAAGTCTGAAATCAACCCAAAAGGCTCCCACACATAATCATGGGTATACCTTCCAGTGACCCTCAATATACGATCCGACCACTACAAACAGTTGGGCCACAGAGGGATAATCTCCGTAACTCACCCGAATGTGACCTCGTGCGTAACCCCTGTGTGAGAGGGGGATCCCAGCAAGCCAATACAACAATTGGATTTGACTCTCCTTACCGCAAGATACTAAGTTTGTTCGATAGCTTTGGAAAGTTATCCTTTCAACCTATTCCAAAGCCCTACACCTTAAACTAATGTACGTTTGCTAACAAAGATGTAAAAAGGCTGATAAATTTTAGTTAAGCATTGATTTTAATGGTTGTTGTTTACTCATAGGGTGTACGAAAGTGAAATTGATGGAATGATGACTCAATTCCCAAAAATATGCATGAAGTATGATAAGCAATCGTTTCTTTTCAATGGATACCTATTTAAGGTAAAGAGGAAGAGTCGTTTTCACTATCAAACACTTGATAAGGAATGCCCTCAATCAATTTTGTTCTCAATCAAATCCAATATGATGCTACAAAATTTCAGAAATGCAAACTAATCATTAATATGTACTTTTGTCGTTTTCATGCGAATGATGATCAATTCAATGGAAAACTTGTCCTGCCAAACTACCCTTTCAGATCAAGGAGATTCGGACAAGAAAATGCAGATTTCGCACAAACAACACACCCTTTTGCTTTTGATCAAACAAGAGAAAGAAAACCAAGAACAAAAAAGGAAGGAGAAAGATATTGGACAAGATGACCTCAAAGAACCAAATGAGAAGAGGCACAGACTTCAAATGTCCTTCATTGGAGTTCCCGCTCAGTCGGATAGGAGAGAAGAAAGCAGGGGATTGATTTCAAACTCTCAACAACAAAAAATCAAAAATAAGGAAGAAGGGCATAAAATATGAACAATGAGGTGTTTAGTTCTCAGGAGGAAGCATGTCAAAGGTCAAAGGAAGAATCATTGAATCACAAAGCAGCTCAGCAAGTGAAAAAACAGGGTTTGGACCTCCAAAAAATACAATTTTTGAAGAGATTTTTGGCAAAAAAGAGATGGCGCTCTGGTATAAGGGCCACCAGAGCGTTATAAATATGTGTCTAACACTTCTAGGGAGCGTTGGCGCTCTGTCAACACGGGCAGGGGGGCACCAGGCTCAAAAAACTCACAAAAAGTCCAAAAAACCCAAAATTTCAATGGAATTTTTTTGCAATCAAGCTGAGTGTGATGGAGTGAAGAGTCAATCAGCAAATGCAATCAGATATGAAGGGGTGAACAAGGCCTAAGAACACAAAGGGTGAGACAAGGCCTATGAGGAAAAATCAAAACCAAAAAGTTCTGATTCGATTCCCCGGTGGAGTCGCCAGTTTCTGTTGAAGGAAAATCTCCCCGCGGACAGGTAGATCTCCTCTTGAGAGCTAGACTCTTAACTCTAAGACAGAAAGTGCTTATCATGGTCACTGACTTCCTTTTAGATCTATACAAACTAATGTATGAGGAGGAAGGAGAAAAGAAGTACCTTTTACCGGTGTTTGTCCCTGCACGCTCCGAGTTGAGCTCCAATCTTTCACTCTTCGATAAGCCCTGTAGACAAACAAAGTACGACCACTTCCTACTCTATCAATATTAGTCTAAAATAGGTCTATCTACTAAAGAGAAAAATTCATGTGAGATTGAACACGAATTAGAAAGAAACAGGCCAAGCAAATTATATTAATGAGGACAAAACATTGCTTACAGTCGTAGATGGATTGCAGCAGTTTCGTCAAGTCCTCCTTGTCTACCCCTTGCTCAAAAGATCCATGATCTGAATGACGATAGCTTCATTTATTTCTCCCTATGAGATCATAGGTCTCTTGCTTCCAAATCACCTCTGTTCTAGCACCACTTATAAGATCATAAGTTTGGTGTGATTCTCCTTTTTCAGTCCCTTTTCACCATTAGAAAGCTTGCTTATATAGCCTTGGAGAGGCTCAACAACTTGAGATATTCTTGGGGAAGGTGAGGATTTTCCTCCTTCAGTTGAGGATCTGCCCTAAGATCATGGCTGGACTAGGGATTCGATCTCAATTGCCTTCTAAGAACGAAAATATCCTTCCCCCATTTATCTCAATAACTCAACTGTTGCCTAAAATAGGTAGCGCTCCCTCAAAAGGGCACTCAGAGCGTTATAACGCTCCCTAGTAGGATTTAGGGGAGCGATAGCACTCCTGAGGGTAGGAGCGCTCCTGCAGAAGGGCCAAAGAGATTTATAACGCTCCCAGACAGTGTAAGGGGAGCGCCAGCACTCCCAGAAGAGGTATAGGGGATCGCTCCCCTCCAAAAACTCAGTTTTTGAGGTGCTTTCAGATGGAAAAAGGTTTGTAAGCCTACTGACTCATTTCTCCTCTTCCAAATCAAATGTTTGAGGTGTTTCAAGTGTCCTTATCATGTCATTATAGGCACAACATAGGCATCATGGAAGCATGCTTTCTTTGACACTTGCGACACTTGTGAGCAACATGCGACACTTGCGACCTTGTGAGCAAAATGCGACACGTGTGACCTTTGTAATGACGAAACTTGCGACACTATCAAAGTGAGTATTTTTTATGTGTAACAGGTTGGACACTTTAGCATAGAAAAGACGGTGGAAATGCTACAACAACATTTATCTTGGTTGAAACTTCGACAATATGTCAACAACTATATCAGGTCATGCACAGCCTGCGCCATTTCCAAAATGAACATTAAGAAACAAGGCATGTACACCCCTCTTCCCACTCTCGACAGGCCCTTGGAATCCATCTCAATGGACTCCATGTCGGGCATTCCTTCAACCAAGAAAGGAAATAACTTTGTTTTTGTGGTTATTGATCGATTTTCGAAGATGGTGATTTTGGCCGCCTACAAGAAGAGCATCAAAACAGAGGCCACTGCCAAGCTCTTCTTTGAACTAGTGTGGATAAATTTTGGGATACCAAAAACCATCATCTCAGATTGGGACAACTGATTCCTCAGCCCATTCTGGTTGAGCCTCTAGTCACGGCTAGACACTAATATCACCAAATCCACTTCCTTCCACCCCTAAACGGATGGCCAAACTGAGGTCATCAATAGGATGATCGTGCGTATCTTGTGCATGTACAATTCCAAGCACCCACACACATGGGATACGAGTCTTCCCTATGCTCAACACAGTTACAACATATCCATACATAGCTCAACCGATCACAACCCCTTTTAGGTGGGGTTTGGATTTCAACCATTGGGTCCCATGGATGTTGCACTACCCCTTGCATCCACACAAGAATAATCGTCCCATGCTCATACCGAAGGCGACAAAACCACATGGTTCATTGAATAAATCTAGCACATCCGCTAACAAGTTCAAGATATTTTGCAGAAGTCCAATGCCAAGTACAAGCAATGCCATGATCAACAATGGGTGCCACACAAGTTTCGGGTGGGATATAAATTTTGGTTGCATTTGCAGAAAGAACACCTTACAGGACCCCATCAGAAGCTTCATCCTCTCTGCTATGGACCTTACACCATCACCAAGGTTGTGCGTGACAATGGTTTTAAGCTCAATATTCTCCCCTTCCTTGTCTTGCACCCAATGTTTAATGTGGACCTCCTTCAGCCATAATTTCCACCATTATTGGACACCTCAGAGATAGAAGAACAGTTGACACCGACAGAGCTCAACCATGATTGCATGGAATAGGAATCCACTGGTCATATCGTGGACACACAGGTCAAGGGAACTTGCCAATAGAAGCTTCCACTTTATTGTGTTGTCAAAGTGGGGCAACTCTTGCACCAAGGCAAATGGCTCACCCGAGGCCAAATTCAACAAAAATTTTCTCATCTGGTGGGAGAACTCAATGCAATGGATACCATTTCTTCCTAAAGGGGGAGGATTGATCCATGTGGATATCGGTGGCCACCCACCTCTTCAAACTGGCTCACATATAACTTTCATCTTGGCAATTGTTTTCTAGCTTTTCGGGTCATAAACTTTTGGGGTCGTTTCGAGGCCCTAAACAACGTTTTTGGGGCTCTCTATAGTCACACCATAGACAAAGACACAATGTGATGACAACATGTGTAGTCCTCGGATAGAACTTTTCAATGGGCTATCGTACGTCTAAAATGAAGATCGTATGCAAAAGTTACGACCACGGGAAATTGATGTACCAACTTACCCCACCGGGGACCACATGAATTTTGGCGTTTCATCTGCTAGGGTTAGGTTTTTAGATGTCTAGGGTTTTCTTATTACTTCTTGATGCTAAAAATTCATGGAGGCCTCATTGTAATGTGCTCAGGAAAATGCGCATAGCTGCCACATCTCTTCTCAGAGATTAGCTACCACCATTTGAGCAAGATTGTTTCATTCTGCATTTTACAGTTTCAACATATTTGTTTATTGAATAGAAGTTAAGTTTCATTGTATATTTGTTATTTTTCACTGTATCTATGTGTTAATGTTATAGATCCGTGTTTCATTTTGTTCCTCTCATAAATCCGGATCAGATTTCATCCAAGTTCTTTACAAATCTGGAAGGAGGTTGTTTGATGGACTTACCTAAAGAAGCAATCATAGCATGGAACACATCAATGCCATAACAAGGAGGGAGAGAGGAGTTGCCTCCTCCAGAGGATGAATCCATGAAGGTCGATGGATTCCTAGATCACTAGGGTTTTTCAAAGGTTTGAGCGCAATTAGGTTAAAATTTCATGAAGACTAATGGTTTACCACTGATCCCCATGCTTTAGTTAATTCACATCTGTAGAGTACATTTTACAAGTTTGTTACTCTTACACCAAAAAGTGTTGTAGAATGAATGAATTCTACAAATGTGGTAATAGTATCACCTCTATGTTTTGATGCTTCTCTTTTGTTCACACTCTTAGTATCCAATAATGATAATATTACACATTAAAGCCATAATCATTTAAACCACTAAAATTTCAAAAATATCCTAGTAGTGATAGGTTCTCAAGGTGGCCTACATTTGATTTATTGATGACTAATATCATAGAGTGTCTAGCGATTATCAGTTTATGAGATTGTGTCAAGATAATTTTCTAGATGATTGCATTGTGGCATGTGATAGTTCAAATATGTTGTGTAGGTGAGGATTTCAAACTACAATTTGAAGTCGAGATACATTGTGTTGACCTACAATTAACTTGATTTTCATCTGGTATTGTTTTTTATTCTTATTTTTTTTAAATTTATGACAAGTATCCTAGTGATTTGAAGATGGTTTTCTTGTTGGCAACCTCTTATTCATATGCGACAATCACTATGGATGAAGGGTTATTGTGGAAGCCTTTGTTGATATTTACAATTTTTTCATAATAGAGACCAACTAATATTTCTCTTGTCTTTAGTGGTTTTATATAACAATGATGTTTATGCAAAGGTTTCTTATTTGTAATATTTGGTTTTCTTGAATTGCAATGGAGTGATATTTTCTTCAAAATGTAAAGGGCCAAGGACTAGTTGTGGTCAAAGACATGATGATTAAAAAAACTTTTAAAAGATACGAGTGACCAAAAACTAGACCAAACAAGGTTTGATAATAAGGTATGGTCAGATTTGATTACGATCCTAATAAAATGAGCAAAGTTCATTTGGATAATAAATTGAAATCCATATAAAATAATAAATATAAATAATAAATGAAAAAATATAAATAATAGATGAGAAATTATAAAACCAATTGATTATAATGTCATGGTACAGTATGTTTATATGCATTGTTTAGTTATAATGGTTGATGGATCATCTCCTCTACTTAACTTTACTATTATTTAATGTTTATTTATGTGTGTCTTTCTTTTAAAATTTCTTATATATGCAATATCAATTTCAAAATGTTTTTAAAAATATTGTGTTACTAATTATAAAAGAAAAATATATTAATTTTTTTCTTGCATGTTAAAGTGTTTACATCACTTCTCTATAGAGTAGGTTTGTATTAATGCTCCAATTCAAGTAACCAAATTGTTGATTTAATAGGTTAATTGATTACAAGATCATTATAATTTAATAAGTTGATTGAGATGATTATAGTTTCTTGTGTACTTTCCTTTCTTTATATATTTGTGAATATTAATCTATATAATAAAATAAGATACAATGTTATTGATATATTTTTCATTCTTTCTATTAATTTCTAAAAAATGTTTTATTACTAATTATAAAAGAAAAATATATTATTATTATTATTATTATTTTTATGTTAAAGTATTTATCATTAACAAATTATCATCAACAAACAGAGAGTAGTTAATACTCTTGACATTTCTTATTATTTTGATTTCAAGGAGGTTTCCACTATTTCTTTTAGGTTCGACCAACTTGCTGAGACATTTGATCATTATTATGTAGAGAAGGAGAGACAAGGGAATCCTTTTCTTAAGTCTATGCTTTGTTTGAAGAAGCTAGAGGAGTTCCCAATAACTAGAGGAGAGATTCATGGGTTTCTTATACAGAAGGAAACCCATCTTATAAATTTTGAGCAAAACCTAATTTTTTTATTACTTAAAAAATAAATGAATATCTGGCCCAATCAAACACATTATCCATGTCTAATTTAAGAAGCATACCTTTGTCTCATGTCAACTTGCTAGAATGGATGACCTCTTGCACTAAAATGATATTGGGCCATGATTTCTCTCTTTTTCATAAACCGTCCTTGATTCTCTTATATTATGTTATGAAGCAATTTTTTTAGCATTTTGGTTATCACAAAGAATTACATAATGAGATGGGATAAAATCTTTAGAAGGAGGAGGGATTCTCTTCTTTTATTACTTAAAAAATAAATGAATGTCTGGCCCAATCAAACACATTATCCATGTCTAATTTAAGAAGCATACCTTTGTCTCATGTCAACTTGCTAGAATGGATGACCTCTTGCACTAAAATGATATTGGGCCATGATTTCTCTCTTTTCCATAAACCGTCCTTGATTCTCTTATATTATGTTATGAAGCAATTTTTTTAGCATTTTGGTTATCACAAAGAATTACATAATGAGATGGGATAAAATCTTGAGAAGGAGGAGGGATTCTCTTCTTTTCAAATTAGAACTAAAAAGGAATAATTGGTTGCTCCCCCAATTTTGAAAGAGATTTGAACGTACTCGATCATATGAATTATATCAAATTTGATGGTGTTCCAAAAATTTTTGTAGAAGTGTATGGTAATGCCACCTAGACTAGGGGATTTATCTGGTGCGAGCTCCCAAATCACTTTCTTAATCTCATGTAACACCCTGTTTCCCCCAACTTGTAAATATAACTAGACTGGCCAAGAACTATGGCAAACTCACACATGTGAATATGTGATGTAAATGGACCTTGAGGAAGAGGTCAATGAATGTGAATAACATTCTAAATTTATTGCAGGACTTTTGATGAGGGGATGTGTAGAAAAAGAGACCATGATGGCGGTGGAAGGCACCTGAAAAGGTGGCGTTAACTTCCACCGAGAATTAAATACCGTATTTGGACTCCACTGGCCCGGAGAACCAAAAGCGACTCGCTGGCCCTGAAATTCAATGCCTCGCAGGCTGGTAGGCGGATGGCTTGATGATGGATGGGATGGTGAACCGCCCATCCGTAGAGTCGTCAGGCCTAATCGACGCGAGGGTAATCGTGCCACACGCAACCTCGCGAGAGGATAAGGCGTATGGCAGAGACGATTGAAAGGGGGACGCAAGGGGAAACTCTGGAGATTTTATGCAGAGTGAGTGATAGCAGAGAGGAAGGATTTGCAACCTTCTCTCCTGGTCACTGGCAGACAGAGAGATGCAGTCTCAGAGCATCGTGGTTTCAGCTCGGGGGTGGCTAGTGGTAAATCCGTTGGGAGTCGCTGAGCCTACAATTGGGTGGAAACGAGCACCCCTCTCAGTAGTTGCCCATACTTCTAGTGCCATTTCTGATAAGTGTTTATATATATTGCATCTTGAAATTCATAGACTGATATATGTATATATATATGCTCATGGAACTGTGAAATTGTGAATTATTTTAGTGTTAGAATGTCTGTGCAGTGTTTGATAAGAATAAATAGATATATGCTTATAACAGAGGAAATCATGCTTGACTTATGTTGATAAATGGATTTGATTTTGCATGGGTTGAACCAAGTCATACTTCCAGTCCATCCTCGGGATTTTGTTTCCCTTTGTCTATTTCCAGGAATGCCCTGGATTAGCTCCCTTCACAGAGATTCCCTCCTTAGAATGGTTCACCAAGAACCCATAAAAAGGACTTGAATGCACAAGTCTTAATATCCCTGTATGAGGAGGAATGACCCTCTTAAGGTTCTGAAATAGTAGTGTAGGGATAAGTAACAAATCAACGAACGAGATCTCGTCGGATGACCCATAGCCATTTACGACCATTAGATTGACGAAAGTAACAAGGGCGCTACATACCTTGCCCCATTTCCCCTCTATCCTCGTGAACAGCGAGGAAATCGAGATCGTAGATCCCAAGGCTCAGGAGGACCTTTCAACCATTGATCTTTCCACATCCATGAAGTAGTGGAGGAATACACAAGGAGGGAGAATTTGAGCCGATGGATCTCATTTAGAAAATCCCGTCAGCCATTGGATCGGGTTAAGATACTCGGAGTTTAGTCTCTGGAGTGTACGCGGGAAGGATGGATCTAGGCCGTTAGATATTGGCCATTTGCCCTTCAGCCGTCAGATCGGATAGGAGGTGCACGGGGTTTAACCCTCCTCACACCGGGCAGACGTCCTGACCTTCATCAAGATATCGGTATTCGGGAAATCGGAGTTCCTGAGGTCGAAGGAATTAGAATGCTATAAGTCTCGAAATAGCGAGATCAGATCTGGATCATCCATCAGGGTGAGACACGTGGCGGAGATCTGAAGAGATTCGGAAAATCGGGAGTTATGTGACTAAGAGGTCGGGGAAATCCATGGTGAAAACCCCAATACAATCAGAGCCGCCCATCTGATTGGGACAGGTGGCAACCATCGGGACTCACACTGATAAGTGCTTTTTGGGTTGGCTTTTGGCAAAGTCCGAGGCTCAATCTGGACCGTCCATCCATTTAGGATGCGTGTCGGAGAGGTGGAGCCATCGGGATATCGGCACTCAGGAAATCGGGATTCCTGAGGTCGAAAGAACCGGGACATCGAAAGTCTCAAAATCCCGAAGGAATCGAGACCGTCCATCTGAGGAGGACAGGTGGCAGAGATCCAGGGATCTCGTGAGTTCGGAGGTTCGCGGGGTAGGAGTCCAAAAGTTGGATGCTCCAAGTCGCGAATGGCGAAGCCACGAGAGGATCAGATCCGTCCATCCGAGGAGGACAGGTGGCAGAGATCCAGGAATCTCGTGAACTCAGAGGTTTGCAGGGTAGGGGTCCAAGCATTTGGTGCTCCAAGTCGCGAGACGCGAGGAGCGAGAAAGAAGGGTAGCCGTTGGATCTGGGTCGCAGGAGAACCGTCGGATCTATACATAGGATCGTGTATCGGGGTTTCATAGGTTGAAGCCCTTGATCTTGGAAACAGAAGCTGCGAAGTCGCAAAGCGCGATATTCTGACAAGATAAGAACCGCCCATTATTTGGGACACGTTTCAGGAGATCCCGAGGAGTCGGGGATCGGAGAATCGGAGTTTTCGAAGGCGTGAAACTCTTACATGTTGAAATCGCGAAAGGCGATACTCCGACAGGCAGGAATATAGCGTGGGGCCACACAGGAGTCGGTAGAGGACAGGTGGCAGGTTAAAAACCGGGAGCCATCGGAGAATCAGGATTTGAGGAGTCGGGAATCTCGTAGGTGCAGGCATTTGGGTATCGCAAACCCAAAAACCCCGAAGAATGGGTAAGGTTGTGGTCACGGGGTGATGGTTACGTGGACCAGAGGCTGAGCCAGGAGGGCTAGCATGAAAAAGGCACGTTGGGAATCGGAGAATCGCGAGTCTTGGGGATGTTCGCACATCGACATTGAAAACGTCGAAATCCCGATAGGAGCCTAGGACTGTGGCCATATGAAGGCAGGTCATGTAGACCAACAGTATAGCCGGTAGGGCTAAGGTGAAAAGGAGCTCATCGGTATTCGAGGATTCTGCCCCTTGGGGAAAAACGAAAAAATTTCTACTACGTTGTAGTGGGTATGTGACAAATTGGTATCAGAGCATGGTTACAACACTCAACCTGATTGGGCTCATGCACGAGTCGCACATAAACCGTGTTCGAAGCACTTCTATGAGGAGTAACTCCTTGACTTAACTCCCCTGTCCAGGATTAAAAACTTGGAAAATGAGAACCCGACTATGTGTGCAAGTAAAAGAAGTTATGAATTTATGCGCAATTTATAAAAATGAATTTAACTCTTGACTAACAACCAGCGTTTGTATTTTCACTCAAGCGGACGATCAACCGCGGGAATCTACAAACCCAGAGAATGGTGACTCACCAAGAGGTGGGAGAAGGCTCCCACAACAGAGATGAAGAGTCGGATGAAAGAAGAGCAATAGGAACCCCTCCAAGCCTAACTGAGACTGTGAGGAGTCTCATGGTCGAATTGCAAATCTGCAAGGTCGATAATGAAAGGATGATGAAAGAACAAGAAAAGCAAATCGAAATTAATGCAGTTCTACTGCAGAGCTTATCCGACCTACAGCGACAAATGTAGCATGAACCTGAGATGCAGAATCGTGGTCGTGTCAGTGGCCACACTGAGAGAAGCACATCCAGAAAGGTCCAGCCCAGAGGTAAAGGACCAGTGCCAGACGATTCCACTGAGAAGGAAGCTGGTGATTCAAAAGGCTCTTCCAGTAGCAGGACCAGTTCCTATTCTCAAAAGAAACAAAAGAAGCAAAAGACTTCCAAGAGTCATAAATTTGAGGAATTCAAAAAGGCCAAACCTCCCTCCTTCGACGGCAAGATAAAGAAGGGAGAGGAAGATGAGGCTTGGCTACTTGGATTGAAGAAATATTTCAGAGTCCATGATTTCTCAGAGAACTTGAAGGCCCGAGTGGCCACTTTCAATCTGAACGGAAAGGCTTCCATCTGGTGGGAAGACCTTAAGAATATGAAAGGGGTCTGCCAAAGAGTTCTATGAACTCAAACTGGGACAACTTACTATGGAGGAGTATGTCAACAAATTCCTCGACTTACTGCAATATGTACCCTACATCAAAGCAGAGAAGGCAAAGGCACAATGCTTCATCAGTGGGCTACCCAAGGAGTATCGGAACTGAATCGAATTCGATGAGCCAAAGACCTTAGAGGACACTATATGAAAGGCAACATATTGTCATGAACAATATGGACATCGGGCAGAGTCTCGTGGAGACTGGAAACAAAAGAATGGTTCAAAATTTCAGAAGAAAGGGAGCAAATCCTCGGGATTGAAAAACTACAAGAAGAACCACAGAATGAACTTTCCAACCCGGAGTGTACTCCAACAGAACTTTCCCTCGGTGGACGGAAATAAAACTTCTGGAGCTATACCGATAAAGACTGATAACCCAAAGAGGAAACCTTTGGAATGTTGGGATTGCGGAGGAGAGCATCTCTGGAGAGACTGTCCACATCGACAACAGAACAGTCGAAAAATTTATAACATGTAGGAAGCTACCACGGTCAATGATGTGGCAAGGAGTGTGCCGCAGATCTATGCAGCCTTGGATAATAACCAAGCTGACCACCAAGCTTCAGTGGTGTAAATAGAAGGTATGATTTTCAACCATCTGGTGTCTGTTTTGATTGACCCTGGTTCAAATTTGAGTTATATAGCCCCTAAAGTTGTTGATAAGTGTAAGCTACAACCACGCAAACAAACTAAGCCATGGTTAGTACAGTTAGCCACTGGTACTAAAAGAAAGGTGGTAGAGGCCATACCAGCCTGCCAGTTAATGTTGGGTGAATTCCCCACCCAAGCAACCCTTAATGTATTACCCCTGGGATCATACGATCTGTTGATTGGTATGGACTGGCTGGCCGTCCATAAATTCAAACTAGACTGTTACTATAAAACCTTAGAATGTGTGAGCGAAGAAGGAAAAAGGATAACCCTTCAAGGGATACGAAAACCGGTCTCGGTGAGACAAATATCAACATTGCAAATGAGGAAGTATTGCTGAAAGGGATGTCCCCTATATGCAATACAGGTGTTGAAAACAACCAAAGGTGCAGATCCAAGCCCTGATGATCATCCTATCCTGAGAGAATACTGAGATGTGTTTCCAGAGGAGATATCGGGCCTACCTCTGAGAAGAGACATTGACTTCTCAATAGAACTCGCACCAAGAGCGGTGTCGGTGTCTAGAACAACCTACCGGATGAGCACATCGGAGTTAGTTGAACTCAAATTGAAATTGAAAGAAATGATGGACAAGGGTTATATTCGACCCAGTGTGTCCCCATGGGGAGCACCGGTCCTGTTTGTGAAAAAGAAGGATGGCACCCTTAGACTGTGCATAGATTACAGACAACTTAATAAAGTAACCATAAAGAACAAATACCCCTTGCCCATGATCGATGATCTATTCGATCAGTTGGGAGGTGCGTCTGTTTTCTCAAAGATTGACTTGAGGTCAGGATACCATCAAGTCCGAATTAAGGGTGAAGACATCCATAAAACCACTTTCCGGACATGGTATGGTCATTATGAGTTTGTGGTAGTGCCATTTGGGTTAACCAATGCCCCTGCCACTTTCATGTGCTTAATGAACAATGTACTCAGTAAATTTTTAGATAAATT
>ML820554.1:63390-76356 GCA_009831015.1 Picea engelmannii
TAGACAGAGTGGGACCTGTAGCCTATCGGCTAGCACTTCCTCCCATAGTAAAATCACATAATGTTTTCCATGTTTCATTATTGAAGAAATATGTACATGATGCTAATCATATAATTGACTGGTCTGTGATCCAGGTGGAACCGGAGGGAGAATTTTTACCAGAACCCCAATGCATATTGGACAGAAAGGAAACTCGGCTCCGGAACAGAACCATTGCACAGGTCAAGGTGCAGTGGAAACATTTTGGCCCAGATGAGGCTACATGGGAGATGGAAGATGCCATGAAACTGGCATATCCGATTTTGTTTACTTCTGTACATGCAATTCATGTTAGTAGATAAGAACATCGAGGACGATGTTCCTTTTAAGGGGGAGGGAATTGTAACACCCTGTTTCCCCCAACTTGTAAATATAACTGGACTGGCCAAGAACTATGGAAAACTCATACATGCGAATATGTGATGTAAATGGACCTTGAGGAAGAGGTCAATGAATGTGAATAACATTCTGAATTTATTGCAGGATTGCTGATGAGGGGATGTGCAGAAAAAGAGACCACGATGGCGGTCGAAGGCACCTGAAAAGGTGGCGTTAACTTCCACCGAGAATTAAATACCGTATTTGGACTCCATTGGCCCGGAGAACCAAAAGCGGCTCACTGGCCCTGAAATTCAATGCCTCACAGGCTGGTAGGCGGATGGCTTGATGAGGGATGGGATGGTGAACTGCCCATCCGTAGAGCCATCAGGCCTGATCGAAGCGAGGGTAATCATGCCACACACAACCTCGCGAGAAGATAACGCGTATGGCAGAGACGATTGAAAGGGGGACGCGAGGGGAAACTCTGGAGATTTTATGCAGAGTGATTGATAGCAAAGAGGAAGGATTTGCAACCTTCTCTCCTGGTCACTGGCAGACAAAGAGACGCAGTCTCAGAGCATCGTGGTCTCAGCTCGGGGGTGGCTAGTGGTAAATCCGTTGGGAGTCGCTGAGCCTATGGTTGGGTGGAAACGAGCACCCCTCTCAGCATGTGCCCATACTTCTAGTGCCATTTCTGATAAGTGTTTATATATATTGCATCTTGAAATTCATAGACTGATATATGTATATATATATGCTCATGGAACTATGAAATTGTGAATGATTTCAGTGTTAGAATGTCTGTGCGGTGTTTGATAAGAATAAATAGATATATGCTTATAACAGAGGAAATCACGCTTGACTTATGTTGATAAATGGATTTGATTTTGCATGGGCTGAACCAAGTCAGACTTCCAGTCCATCCTCGGGAGTTTGTTTCCCTTTGTCTATTTCCAGGAATGCCCTGGATTAGCTCCCTTCACAGAGATTCCCTCCTTAGAATGGTTCACCAAGAACTCAGAAAAAGGACTTGAACGCGCAAGTCTTAATAACCCTGTACGAGGAGGAATGACCCTCTTAAGGTTCTGAAATAGTAGTGTAGGGATAAGTAACAAATCGACGAACGAGATCTCGTCGGATGACCCATAGCCATTTACGACCATTAGATTGATGAAAGTAACAAGGGCGCTACATACCTTGCCCCATTTCCCCTCTATCTTCATGAACAGTGAGGAAATCGGGATTGTAGATCCCAAGGCTCAGGAGGACCTTTGAACCATTGATCTTTCCACATCCATGAAGTAGTGGAGGAATACACAAGGAGGGACAATCTGAGCCGATGGATCTCATTTAGAAAATCTCGTCAGCCGTTGGATCGGGTTAAGATACTCAGAGTTTAGTCTCTGGAGTGTACGTGGGAAGGATGGATCTAGGCCGTTAGATCTTGGCCATTTTCCCGTCAGCCGTCAAATCGGATAGGAGGTGCATGGGATTTAACCCTCCTCACACTGGGCAGACGTCCCGACCTTCATCGAGATATCGGTATTCGGGAAATCGGAGTTCCGGAGGTCGAAGGAATTAGAACGCTATAAGTCTCGAAATAGCGAGATCAGATCTGGACCGTCCATCAGGGTGAGACACGTGGCGGAGATCTGAAGAGAGTCGGAAAATCGGGAGTTATGTGACCAAGAGGTCGGGGAAATCCATGGTGAAAACCCCGATACAATCAGAGCCGCCCATCTGATTGGGACAGGTGGCAACCATCGGGACTCACACTAATAAGTGCTTTTTGGGTTGGCTTTTGGCGAAGTCCGAGGCTCAATCTGGACCATCCATCCATTTAGGACGCGTGTCGGAGAGGTGGAGCCATCGGGATATCGGCACTTGGGAAATCGAGATTCTTGAGGTCGAAAGAACCAGGACATCAAAAGTCTCGAAATCCCAAAGGAATCGAGACCGTCCATCCAAGGAGGACAGGTGGCAGAGATCCAGGGATCTCGTGAGTTCGGAGGTTCGTGGGGTAGGAGTCCAAAAGTTGGATGCTCCAAGTCGCGAATGGCGAAGCCACGAGAGGATCAGAGCCGTCCATCCGAGGAGGACAGGTGGCAGAGATCCAGGGATCTCGTGAACTCGGAGGTTCGTAGGGTAGGGGTCTAAGCATTTGGTGCTCCAAGTCGCGAGACGCGAGGAGCGAGAAAGAAGGGTAGCCGTTGGATCTGGGTCACAGGAGAACCGTCAGATCTATACGTACGATTGTGTATCGGGGTTTTGTAGGTTGAAGCCCTTGATCTTGGCAACAGAAGCTGCGAAGTCGCCAAGCGCGATATTCTGACGAGATCAGAACCGCCCATTATTTGGGACGCGTGTCAGGAGATCCCGAGGAGTCGAGGATCGGAGAATCGGAGTTTTCAAAGGCATGAAACTCTTACATGTTTAAATCGCAAAACGCGATACTCCGACAGGAAGGAATATAGCGTGGGGCCACATAGGAGTCGGTGGAGGACAGGTGGCAGGTTAAAAACCGGGAGCCATCGGAGAATCGGGATTTGAGGAGTCGGGAATCTCGTAGGCGCAGGCATTTGGGTATCGCAAACCCCGAAACCCTGACGAAGGGGTAAGGTTGTGGTCACGGGGTGATGGTTACGTGGACCAGGGGCTGAGCCAGGAGGGCTAGCGTGAAAAAGGCGCGTCGGGAATCAGAGAATCGCGAGTCTTGGGGATGTTCGCACATCGACATTGAAAACGCCGAAATCCTGATAGGAGCCTAGGACTGTGGCCATATGAAGGTAGGTCACGTAGACCAGTAGCATAGCCGGTAGGGCTAAGGTGAAAAGGAGCTCATTGGTATTCGGGGATTCTGCCCCTTGGGGAAAAAAGAAAAATTTTCTACTACGTTGTAGTGGGTATGTGACATCTCCTCCTTAGATACTTCTTTAGTTATCTTGAGATTCTCATCAAGTAAAACTAGAGAGGGGATATTATGCAACAAAGATGCAAAATCTTCCATATTAGCTCCATCATTTTTAACATAGAGATTAGTGAAGTGAGAAACAAACTCCTCCTTAATTTCTTCATAATTGGAGGCTAAAGTCCCACTGAGGGAGAGAATCTCCTTAACACCATTTTTCCAAATCTTGACCCTAGCTTGTTTATGAAAATAATTGTTGTTCCTATCTCCATCTGTAAGCCATAAACTTTGAGACTTTAACCTCCAAATCGCTTCCTTAGTTCTCAAATAATTTTTATATTTGTGGAATGCTTCTTTATCCTCCTTTAGCAACACAGTTGTGACCTGTTCTTTCTCTAGCTTTTCATGGATTTGATTAAGCTTCTCCTTGTTCTCCTATATCTCTCTTTATATAAATGTATAATAGGTTTTATCACATTCCTTGAGAGAAATTTTAAGAGATTTTAACTTTTGTTCCAAGATATATACTGGTCATCCACTTATTCATCCACTCCATTTTTTAGAGATAATGTCCATAATCTTTTTTGTTTGTAGTCAAATCAGATTTAACCTGGAGGGGATAAGCCCATGATTATGTATTTTGGTTAGTTGAAGTGTGATAGTTCTATTATATGAAATGGTCCATGGGATAATTCTATAAGAGGTCGTATAGGCACCCTTCAAAAATGAGCTCTGTACAAAGAATCTATCCAGTTAAGGAACAATATGGCCTAGACCTACCCTCTTATTTGACCATGTAATTCTTCCCATGGAGGGTTTTATATCCACTAAATGGCCTATGGAGATCAAGCCCTCCATATGATCCCTCAAGGGATCTTTAACAATGCTACCTCCTCGCTTTTCTCTCTAGAACCTGGTGGTATTAAAATATCCCACTACTACTTTGATTCCAAAACTTAGACCCTTTCAAATCCATTAGGAAGTCCCAACATTCATCATTTTCAAAGTATACAGAGGGAAGCTATACGTTTATTGCATTGAAGGTTTCACCTGAAAAAATATGTGTAAGATTGGTCAACAACCAATGTTTGGTTTGTCGATAAAAAAACAATTTTATACTTATACTCTTCCATAGTGTGCAAAGGCCCCTAGAGGCCCCTCTAACGCTAATTGTTTGACCCTCACTATATTTCCATATTGTTTTACATTTTGTTAGGGCTTATTCAACCTCTAATTTAGTCTCCTAGAGTAGAAGCACTGAAGGTTTCTCTAATTTTTTCAAGTCCTTGACTGATTCCACCTTGTTTTTGTCTTGTCAAGCCTTTACGATTCCATGAGACAACTTTCATCATTTGGTTTTATTTTTGTGGGTCCTTCTCAGAAGTGTGTTGGGACCACTTGGATTCCTTACTTCTCTTGTGGTTCTCGTAACATTCTCCAATGTAAGTTGGTGTCCTAGTTCTTTCTCCTTTTCAGTTTCCTCTTCCTTATTTTCCTTGTGAGGGATCTTTAACAATGCTACCTCCTCGCTTTTCTCTCTAGAACCTGGTGGTATTAAAATATCCCACTACTACTTTGATTCCAAAACTTAGACCCTTTCAAATCCATTAGGAAGTCCCAACATTCATCATTTTCAAAGTATACAGAGGGAAGCTATATGTTTATTGCATTGAAGGTTTCACCTGAAAAAATATGTGTAAGACTGGTCAACAACCAATGTTTGGTTTGTCGATAAAAAAACAATTTTATACTTGTACTCTTCCATAGTGTGCAAAGGCCCCCAGAGGCCCCTCTAATGCTAATTGTTTGACCCTCACTATATTTCCATATTGTTTTACATTTTGTTAGGGCTTATTCAACCTCTAATTTAGTCTCCTAGAGTAGAAGCACTGAAGGTTTCTCTATTTTTTTCAAGTCCTTGACTTATTCCACCTTGTTTTTGTCTTGTCAAGCCTTTACGATTCCATGAGACAAATTTCATCATTTGGTTTTATTTTTGTGGGTCCTTCTCAGAAGTGTGTTGGGACCACTTGGATTCCTTACTTCTCTTGTGGTTCTCGTAACATTCTCCAATGTAAGTTGGTGTCCTAGTTCTTTCTCCTTTTCAGCTTCCTCTTCCTTATTTTCCTTGTGAGGTTTCCTTCCAACCTTATTTTGTTGCTTTCCTTCTACTGCAAGCTCATATTTATCCTCATATATTCTTGGATCATATTCTAAGTGCATATTACCCTGCATAGGGTCAATGTCAATATGGTTGGGGCCTTTGAAATGCGTATGTGGAATATCCTCTTCTTGCTCATGTATTTCATAATCCATTCCTCAAGAGGAGACACAATTGCAATTTTCTTCCAAACTCGGGACTTCCCAAGAGGAACCAACATTAAATAAAGGAATTCCCATTGTTTTGTGGTAGGATATTATCCCCATGAGAAAGGATTTCATACATGTTTCTTATTGGGGTGGGCCTTTTACCTTTTGAAGTTGATCCTTTCTGAATGTTTAATGTCTCCTTTGATGAACTACACAATGAGGGTTGATCCATTATTTGACCCAATCCTAAAGTTTGTGTTGCTACATTGTAGATTATGCTAGCTTGACTTGTGGTTCATTGACTCATTGTGTGTTGCTCGTCTTCTTTTTCTTCACCTGTTTCCATTGATATTGTTTCTCTCGAGCCTCCTATTTTAGGACAATAAAAAAAATCCCATATTCATGGCACTACTTGCATTTGAATATAATTTGTTCATAATCCATAGGTTGGATGTGTGTTAAGTTGTCCATGGTTAGTTGGACCGCTTCAGGAAAACCTTTTTCCAAATCCACTTTGACACAAAGGCAATCACATGAAAACATTCCATCTTTTGGTTTGGTTTTGTTTATGTAGGTGCTTAGAGTGTTACCAATACTTCTCATGATATTCTCATTCCAACATTGTAGTGGAAGATGGGGTAACCTCACCCATACTAGGACTGTTGAGGGAATATCATTTTTTGGGTTAAAATATGATGTCCACCTATTCAGACACAACCCTTTGGTGCCATATAAGTACGAACCACTTTGAAAGATTAAATCCCTATCTTCTTTATTTTCAAAGTAAACCGCGTAAAACCCCCGACCATAGAAGTAGCGTGCACGATTACCTTTGAATAAACCTACCTAGTTCTTTTGAATCCAGATCTCCATAGCCCTGGGAGAGGGCCACATACCTATAAATTTTCCAATCAAAGCTCTATCTGCAAACTTCAATGCCATTTGACATGCATTTGAAGGTGGAAGAGGAATTTTAGAGATTTCATCCAAGCGCTTTACAAATATGGAAGGAGATTGTTTGATGGATTTACCTAAAGAAGAAATCATAGCTTGGAACACATCAATGTCATAGCGAGGAAGGGTAGGGGAGTTGCCTCCTCTAGAGGATGAATCCATGAAGGTTGATGGATGCCTTGATCGCTAAGGTTTTTCAAAGGTTTGAGCATGCGTAAGTTAAAAATTCATGAAGACTAATGGTTTACCACTGATCCCCATACTTTAGTTAATTCACATATGTAGAGTGTATTTTACAAGTTTTTTTATTATTATACCAAAAAGTGTTGTAGAGTGAATTCTACAAATGTGGTAATGTTATCACCTCTATGTTTTGATGCTTCTCTTTTATTCACAATCTTAGTATCTAATAATGATAATATTACACATTAAATCCGCAATCATTTAAACCACTAAAATTGCAACAATATCCTAGTAGAAATAGGTGCTCGAGGTGGCCTTCATTTGATTTCTTGATGACTAATATCATAGAGTGTCTGGTGATTGTCAATTTATGAGATTGTGTCAAGACAATTTTCTAGATGATAACATTGTGGCATGTGATAGTTCATATATATTGTGTAGGTGAGGATTTTAAACTACAATTTGAAGTTGAGATACATTGCGCTGGCCTACAATTGACTTGATTTTCTTGTGGTGTTGTTTTTCATTCTTATTTTTTAAACATTTATGCCAAGTATCCTAGTGATTTGAAGATGGTTTTCTTGTTGGTAACCGCTTATTCCCATGCGACAATTACTATAGTTGAAGGGTTCTTGTGGTAGCCTCTATTGATGTTTACAATTCTTTCATAATAGTGACCAACTAATATTCCAGTTGTCTTTAGTGGTTTAACAATGATGTTTATGCAAAGGTTTCTTATTTGTAATATTTGGTTTTCTTTGAATCGCAATGGAGTGATATTTTCTTCAAAATGTAAATGGCCAAGGGCTATGGTCAAAGACATGATGATTAGAGAAACTTCAAAAAGATAAGAGAGGACAATAAATTGAAATCCATATAAAATAATAAATGAGAAATTCTAAAGCTAATTGATTAGAGTGTCATGATACAATGTGTTTATATGCATTGTCTAGTTATAATGGTTGATGGATCATATCTTCTACTTCACGTCTCTATAGAGCAGGTTTGTATTAATGTTCCAATTCAAGTAACCAAATTGTTAATTTAATAGGTCTATTGATGATAAGATCACACTCTCATTTGAACTTGTGATCTCTTAGGAGGAAACACATGTTCTTAACCATTAAACCCACTCAATTATAAGATCATTATAATTTAATAAGTTAATTGAGATAATTATAATTATAATTTCTTGTGTAACTTCCATTTTTATATATTTGTGAATATTAACCCATATAATAAAATAAAATACAATGTTATTGATACATTTTTCACTCTTCCTTTTAACTTCACATGTTTAACAACTTCATAGTATAGTAGAATTAGTCAGAGATGATGGATGGGATGGTTAAAGTGACTGTGTATGGAGCATCGTCTTCCATGCATGGCATTCTCTGTACCGCTGCTTGTGGACCCCTAACTGCACGGTATCTTCGCCAACATCTGACAACTCTTACTTACTAACCCCACTGTATTAAATCACATTTTACGTGCAATTCGATAGGTACTTAACAGCTTATTTGGCAATCGTCCTCGGCGGCCTTAAATTATTGTGATAATAAGTGCAGCGGGGAAAGATGGAGAGTTCCAAGGCAAGGAAAAGAATGGCAGGGAGGTGAGGAAGAAAATATGGGAATTTGTTTATTTATGGTATTTTAAGGATAGAGATAGATAGGCCTTTAGGGATGGGGAGAGGGTCGGAGGGAATTGTGTGGGACAGTTGATGGGATCGATTCCTGCTGTCGTGATAAGATCAGCCATTGATGACTGAAAACCCCATTATTTCATTGGAAGGTTGGGTTTGTTTGTTAATGTGTGAAATGGAGGAGACCCAGGGATTGCCTGTAGCGACTCATCTACTACAGCATACGTTGAGAAGCCTGTGCATGGATTCACAGTGGGTTTATGCAGTCTTTTGGAGGATCTTACCACGGAGCTATCCTCCTCCCAGGTGAGCCCATGACATTATATTTTCATCAGGGCTTCTTCTGCACTAGGGAGCATTTGAACTAAGGTATTTTCTTTATGTTTGGACAGGTGGGATGCTGAGAATGGTATTTATGACAGATCCAAAGGAAATAAAAGAAATTGGTATGTCTTACTTGATTAATAAAGTTCCTGCAATGGAAGTTTTGAGGAATTGGACTACCATATTCATGAGTAACATTGCTGTTTTTAGACTGATATTTGTAGTAAACTTGTTGGTGTATACTGGCATGCAAACCCAATGACAAACCTGTAATGAATGACTGTTAATACTGTGTTTGACAAACCTGTAATGAATGACTGTTAATACTGTGTTTGTGATTTTGTGATCCAGGATATTGGCATGGGAAGATGGTTTCTGCGATTTCCCTGAATGCGCTAGAGCTGCAATGGAGTCAAACACAGGACCCGGATTGCAGCCAGAACTGTTTTTCAAGATGTCTCATGAGGTCTATAATTTCGGTGAAGGGTGAGCTATAGTTATAGTTAGCTTAATTTTGCTTGATCTGTTCAATTTCCAGAATTGTGGAAACAGTTTTAATTTGTGTAACTCAATGCTATTCCATTTGGGTCTAGAATTAGAAAGCCATTGATGGAATTGACTGCCATGCAGTAGCTGAGCTGTAAATGTAAAACTGCAATACAAATCAATCTGATCAAAGCTGGCCTGCTGTTGAGTTACTTAAATGAATTTGTTTTGTTTTGTTTTGCGATGGGTTCTTTATCTTCTCAGACTCATGGGCAAAGTTGCAGCAGACAACAGCCACAAATGGATTTTCAGAGACCCCCTCGAACATGAAATCAACTTTCTGTCGCCATGGCACAATTCTATCGACCCTGTAAGTCAGAGCCATCATCATGATGTCCATGATTTTGTAACGTTTTCCTGTTCAAACATTCAATGATTTGATTTCCGAGTTTCTACAGCATCCGCGTACGTGGGAAGCTCAGTTCAAGTCAGGTGTTCAGGTGCGGCCGGTTCGCAATTCATTCAAATACAATCATCAGCACATAGATGTTATTATCATGGCACAACTTCATATGAATTATTCAAAATAATGATTACGGGCAGGCATGGAATGGACTGATAATGCCGTGTGTGCAGACCATTGCGGTTATTGCTGTGCGGGAAGGACTGGTTCAACTCGGTGCAATTCAAAAGGTATTGGCAAGGCCTGACTAGAACCATTTGGTGGTATTTACGATTAAGAAAACGGGCAACGTAACCTCAAATAAATGCTAGATGTTTAAATTTTAGTGCCTATTCTAAACGTTTTAAGTTTTTCTGGTTTGTTTTTTTTTATGTTTTGATAGAAAATTTCTGGAGTTAAATGTGCGTTAGGTTTTGAAACTTCCAAAATTTCAAAGTGTACATTCCATTTATCATTATTATTATCAGGGACTAAAAAAGCTTTTACACATGTTTTTTTGGAAGTTTTTTTTATCGAAAATTTGGTTTGGAAATTTAGAAGGGTAATTGAAATTTTAGATTTTAGAGATTGAGATTTTATATTCCCAACTTCAAGTTTTTTTCGAGGAAGCTGAATCAACTTTTGCATTCAAAAACACTATTGAGTAATGTAAAATTTGTTTTTTTAAGAGTTTTATCTAAAATTTGGTTGAAAATTTAGAAGAGTAACTAAAATTCTAATTTCAAAGATTCAGATTATATATTCTGAGTGAGGGAGCTGAATCAACTTTTGCATTCAAAAACACTATTGAGTAATGAGGTTATATATTCTTAGTAAGAGAGTTGAATCAACTTTTGCATTCAAAAACATTATCCAGTAATGTAAAATTGCTATTTTATCCTTAATTAAGTTATCTGATATTTTGATAATAATTATTAAAACTCAAAAAGTTTAAACTATGCCTTACATTTAGGGTGGTCAATATCCAACCTGCTCCTCAACATTGAATGCTACAGTAGGTGGATTATAGACAATTATTGAATGCTACAGTAGGTGGATATTCCCAATGAAGGAGCTGAATCAACTTTTGCATTCAAAAACACTATTGAGTCATGTAAAATTGCTATTTTACCTTTAATTAAGTTATCTAACATTCTGATAATTACCAAAACTTAGAAGGGTTAAACTATGCCTCCCATTTAGGATGGTCAATATCCAGCCTGCTCCCCAACATTAAATGCTATAGTAGATAGATTATAAACCAATCAAAATTGCTTTCAGATCCTACAACCTATAATTCACCTACTACATCATTTAATGCTGCTTGACAGGTTGGATATTGCTCCCCTTACATTTACATAAATATTCTCGCACCATGGACTGTAGAGTTTAATAGTCCAAGATGGTATGGTCTGGGTCAACTAAAACACTATTTTCCTGGTCCTTGGTCCTGATGATATGGACTAGGCGTCAACTAAAACAGTATATTTTTATGATGATTTTTACTATTTTCTGGTCTCATGCCATCTTACACGATGACATTAAAACATTATTTTTATGTATACCTTTTAGTTGCAAACTGCAATTCCACAATCCCATTCAATCAGAAATGTGAACTAAAGGTTTGTAGGTCTTTGGATCTGCTGAGAACATCAAAATTGTAATTTCTTACTGTAGTTTTAAAAAAAGTTTTAAAAAAACAAATTGTTAAGCTTTTTTTAAGTAAGGGTGTTGTTTAAACTTTTTATGTTTTGGTATTTTTATTTTAATTTGGTCATAAAAATTTGAATGAAATCACTTATTTTGTTTTCGAAATTGAATTTTTGAAAGCATCCATAGATTCAGTCTCCTCAAAATCCATGAAGTGTTTCAATTATACACTTAACCACTTAAATTAACAGTTCTAACAATTTATGATCGGATTTCAAACAAAATTTCTAATCAAAAAATATGATCCAGAAAAAAACAAAATTTAAAACTGTTTTTTAAATTGAATTTTTGAAAGCATTTATGAATTCAGTCTCCTCAAAACCATGGAGTATTAGAATTATACACTCAACTGCTTAAATCAACAATTCTAACAATTTATGACTGGATTTCAAACAAAATCTACAAAAAAATATATGATCTAAAAAAAACCAAAACATAAAACATTTAAACTACACTTTGTAAATGCTTAAGTGACGCCTCCCAGAATGACGCCTCCCAGAATGGTGTACCTCTAACCGGGAATTTAATCGGATGGTGATATATATTCTAGCTTTTCAGCTTTTCTGTGCCTCAAGGGCCAATGAATCATCAATCCTACGGCCGGTTCCAGGGTTTCAATCGATTCATCAATTGGGTGTGTACTTCATGATTGATTCCATTAAATACAGGGTGTAAGGACAGAATCAGAATCGTCACTGTTAGGTCCCACATATGCACAGGATTCCATTTCAGCCATTGGCTTCTCATGACAGATTGTACAGTAGCAGTATATAAATAATATTCCCCACCGCTCACTCCCTCGTCGTGGTCGTCCTGGCGTCTGTGTGTGTGCAGGTTATTGAAGATCTAAATTTTGTCATACATCTACAGAGGAGGTTCAACTACTTATTGGCCATTCCGGGTGTCTTTCTGCCTCACCCCTCTTCCTCATTACAGTCAAAGACCACAGACGATCAGGCAGGCTCATGGCAGCTGCAAGGACTAGTAGGAGGAGAAAGTAGCAGTGGTAGACATCTGGAGAAATGCTTTTCTTGGAATGGCACGACCATGATGATGGATCAGAATCGTCACAACGCTACAGAATTCATGCAGCAGCAAATGTCCTCGGGTGCAGGCCCTGTGTTGATTGATACCTTGCAGCAGCAGCTTCCAGTGACCCCCTCCATGTCTAGCCTGCAGGCTCTCCTCTCAAAGCTTCCGTCTGTCACTCCCTCCCAATATACCAACTACAATAATATATCTTCTCCCAACGTTCTCGCCAGATCCCTCAGTATCCCCCGACACCACTACTCCTCGGAATTAACCCCGACCTCCATGCTTATGGAACCCCAACAATTCCAATTACTCCCTCCTGCTGCTGCTGCTTCTCGATCCCACGACTTCATCGAAGAATTCCATGACGACCTCACCCATAATGACGAAACTGACGGTGCCGCAGCCTGCACAGGAATGGATCGCTGTTATTTAAGCGAAGTCGTTGATTAAACCAGGCATGTGTAAGCATGTGTAATGTTTTTCAGTTTTATTACATTTCAATTAGTCTCACCACCGTCAAATCTCGTTTTTTCCTTTGTAGTTTCCAATTAGTTTTACCACTGTAAAATCTCCTCTTTTCCTCTATAGTATGTGTGGAAACAACAGTTT
>ML820555.1:28418-60951 GCA_009831015.1 Picea engelmannii
CATAGAGAAGGTCCAAAGCGAATAAGGACCATAAATAACAAAATACCAGGTTCAAAGAAAGAGGCAACCTAGGTGAGGTATATAGCAAGGTAAGAAATACTTGTTGAAGCAGAAGAGGCACATTGAGGCCAAAAGAGAGAGAAGAATGTGAGCACATTGAAGCTCAAAGGAACATACAAGAGATTAAGAAAGAAATGGATAGAAAAATGAAGGGCCTAGTAGAAGGAAAATGCCACAAAAATATGTAAGAAGAAGAAAGATGAAGGACTCTTAGACATGAATATAAGAAGCAAAAGGCAAGGGCATATTGAAGAGAAAAGAGGAAAGGATAGAGAAGGATAAAGTAGTGAAGAAAATGGCACATGAAAATGGACATAAAGAATGAAGCAATGAAAGAGAAGTGGCAAGCACAAGGAAGAAAGTTTGATGCATCAAAATAAAGAAGAATGAAGTGCAAAAAGGGGAGATGGAGACACAAAGCAAAGACAAGAAGAAAGAAGCAAAGCAAGGTAAGAATAAGGTACCATGTGCTCAAAGTTGAGATATCGTGAATCCATGAAAAAGACATCCCTAAGAAGTTTAATGGCCCTTGAATAATGTTTGAAAAAGGTCTTGGTATTATGTTTATATAAAGGTTAGATTAGCCTAAGTTGAAATGAAATTGCATGTGTACTTGACGTAAGATTAATGAGGAATTTATCCCCCATAATTTGTATATTGAAAGGTTCATGGTGTTATAAAAATCACTTTGTTGTGAAAGGTTTGTGGTAAGAAAAAAACATTTGTCATGAGAGAGAACTTGTTGAAGGAAATGAAGAAGTGGCGAGTTATAAGAAGAAGCTCGACCGTGGGAAGAACCATCGATTTGAGGCAGTCCACAACTGACAGAAGATTTGAGGCAGTCCATGACTAGCAGAAACATTGATTTGTGGCAGCCATGGAGATTGCAAGTCATGAAAAAGGGACTTGCGTGGTTTAAGAAAAACAAACTATGAAATAGAAGTTTGTGATATGGAAACTAGAGCTGGAGGAAAAGTGGGTCAGAGGAGCCAATCTACCAACCATGGTAACAACATTGATAAACTCGTGGACAAGAACCCATGAATAAGTTTTTTGTTCCTTGGTAGTATGATGTAGGTGCATTGAGGGTATGGCTACGGGTAAGCCAAAGAAAACCTAGGATGATCATGACTGATGATGATGATGCAGGGGGGGTAAAAGGTACATGTATGAGGACATGTGATGGAAGAATGGTTGATGAACCATGTACGAAATAATGTTTCCTAGAGAATCGGCAGATACAATGACTAGCAACCCATGTATTCAGGTGGATGGTAACTTTTTTATATGGAATTCAACAATGTTTATGTTTTGTGGGTACAAGATGGAATGAGGATGAATACAACAAGTCAAAAGACTAAATATGAAGACAAAGAGCGACGAAGGAAAAAATAATAGAAGATGAATATGGGACCATTCAAAAGATGGTTGAAGAGACAGAGAGACAAAGATTGCATATCAAGATCACAAGTACTCATTAAAGAGAGTATGAAAGAATAACTCCTACTTGTGATGTTTAATGAATAAATTAAATGATGTCTTTGTAATGATGTAGACTAATTATAGAAGTCTACATAGGAGGAGGAATGAGAGAAGTTAGGGATGAAGATCTATTGAGAGATTCATGGAAATATTTTAGGAGATATTGTGGAGAGAGTTATGCATATTGTTGAACTAATCATCTAATTATGAAATAGTTGTCATGGTCACCTATAATTATATAAATGGACCATTTGTACAATAGAAAGACACACAAGAATGATAAATTAATATAATTTCCCCTCCAGAGGATTCTGGAGCATATACTCCCAATGTCCCTTGTTTTGTTTATATGTGTTTTTTATTTGTTGTTGCCAACTCTGATTTCATCAATTGGACTCCAACTAATTCCACTTATTTTATTCCTCTACAATATTATAATGTATTTCATCCATCATCTTCCCTTCTAACCTCATACGTTAGGGGGAATTTTTAACAACATTATTTGGTCATCATTGATCATTAATGACTCTTTTGGACAAGATATATCCATTTTAGTATCTCTGTTCCACTCAAATCAGTTTAAAAATGACTTTTCTTGGTATACATATTTTTCCTTAAGGAAATAAGTGTATAATATGTGCTTTCCCTACGTGAAAGGAATGTATGCCTCTCAAAAGTTGTAAAAAATAATAAATGCAAATTAATTGTGTGCTCTTGAGCGGGAATTATAGGTTTTGTACACATGTACAACCCTAATTTTTGTTACCAATGAGATTAACCAACTTCCAGGAGTATAAATAAGGTTCATATGTTGAAAAAGAGGCAACTAGCCATATTAGTATCCTTACATTGGAGCAATGCATTGAGAATTTATTCTTGGATTTTTATGATCATTCCCTTATGTAGAAACCCTTGTTTTTTAATTTGACTCTCTTTCTAAATTTGGGATTTAAATATTGGTTGATTTTCACATTCATAGATAGTAAGAATTTTTGAAACGGATTTGAAATCTATAGGTGGTCCATGCAAGGAGGAACCTAGACTTTGATGATGAAGGTGTCAGCTATAGATTTATGTATTATATTGTTGTTATATTTTGTATTTAATATAAAGATCTCACTTCTCCCCCCCCCAAATCAATGTGTAATTAATTTTTTTCATCATTGTTAATTACATGATTCAAGGAGGAATTGATTACTTGATGCCAATTAAGATTAGTTATTTGTAAGTAGTTATTTACTTTGTCATATGCTTATATCATTCTTGATTTTTATACTTGATCATTAGAGGAAGGTTGTGTTTCTCATTGTGTATATATTTGAAGAGAGGATTGGAGCATTTGAAGCATTTGGGATTTTCGTGGGACTACTTTTGAGATACAACTAAAAGGGGCTAGCCATCTAGCGGCCACATGTATTATTCCCCATACATTATTGTTTTATTGACATTCATAACTAATCTGAAAAGATAGTTGTAGTATCTTTTGTTTTCTCCGTTGTTGATTTGACCCTAGTTAGTGGGGGACTATTTCCTATCATAGGTATAGTTATATGCATTGACTAGTCACAATGATTGATAGGTCATGTTCCTTGGTTAGATCATATCCTTTAGTTAGGAAATGTCACTTCATTTATTATTATTATTATTATTATTATTATTTATTGATACTTATTTATATATTATGTTCATTACACACCATTTACTTAAAAAAGGTTTTCAAAGTCGGGTTGAAGTTAGAATATTATCGCTTCCCAAACTTTCTTTCAAGAATGCAAACACATAAATTAAAATATTCCATAGGATACACAATGATTAGTACAATTTAAGCTCATTGTATGGGATGTTGTTTCTTTTGTTATAGTACTATACCTCTTAATATTCATTCCAAGAGAATTATTTCCATGCATGGGTAAATTAAACTCAAAGAATATAATTGTTTAATCAAGTTACATATATGCTATCATTTGAACTATGAATACAACATGAGTGTGAAATGTATCATTTGAAATTATACAAATGGTACTTAAACCACCACATCAGTGGGAAAATGTATCATTTGAATTAGACAAATGATAATTAAACTTGCATCGTCTACTTAAAAAGGCCTTCAAAGCTTTGTTTGAAGTTATAATGTTACATTCTTTCGAAGCATTCTTTTAGGAATGTAGACATGTATTCATTGTGGTTTTGGCTCAAATGTAATTGAAAAAAAGTGATAATAGTAACTAGTCTATTCTTCAAATTTGTCATTCCATACTATTCGAAGTTCATCAATTTATCCCTTGCAGGTTGTAGTAAGTCTATATTTTATTTATATTTTGATCATCTAATTGAATTTAGGATACCTTTGCATGTGCATTTGAATAATTGTGCATTGTATTTTGAAGTATCTTGATTCAGGATTGAGTTTGGATGTGCAAGATATTACACCAGTACAAAAAAGTCACAAGCTCTTATATGGAGAAAGATATTGTAGGAAAATGGTAGAAGAAAATGGAGATCCACTTTACCCCACCCGCCACAACATGCCATCTTCCAACAACCATCTTAGGCTAATTGTACTTGACCATGAACTAGGTCTCTTTTATAACACCCCAGTGGTATGTGGCTATTCAAAATGTAAAGGGTTGAAGGTGAACCCTCAATGTCACATTGTCCCATTATATTAATAACTAGATACCCAAAGTTTATGATATGATACCTCCTACCGAGGTCAAGGATCTAATATGTGATATAGAAAAGACACATAGGAATACTTCAATATGCTCTTGTTTTGAAAAATCAGAAGCCAAATCAACTATGTTTAATCTGAAATTGACAACCTGTCTCCTTCTATTGAGTCAACCAAGAGTTTTAGTGTGCCAAAGTATGGTATCAATACTACCCAAAACATCTCTACTAAGAGATATAGAAAGTTGTATGAGTTGAGAGAAAAAAATTTCCAAGCACACACTGGGGTTGGTTCAATTGTTGGAGGGTACTGATGACTTCTCTCTTCCTATCCATTTGCAAAGTAAATATCAAACTTCTTACAACCACACTTCATATGGAGGTTGGCTCTCTTCCCTGCCTATGCCTAATGTTGGGACCGAATTCTCTATTTGTGGTACTAAGTAAATGATTGCCAAGTCTAAAATAGATGTTGCAAATCTTGGGTTGATCGTTTCACATGTGTTTGTTCCTCCCAAACATTTAGTAGCACTTTTTCCTTTTTGTGGTTATCTTTATAGTTGGTTTTATTCCTTGAATATTGTTAAATACAAGCATAATATATCCATGTATAGTATACATGAATGATCTTTATTATGGAAAATTTAATAGGAAGAACATGTTATATATAAATGGTCATCCACACACTCATGGAAACCTTGTAGGGTTCATAAATAGTTGTAGGCACTCATTGTTCAATGAAAATTGTTTGTTTAAGGAACATACCAATAACAAAGAGTTCTTTATGAAAAGGAAGCCATCCATATTTATTGTTGTGCATGCAATATGTAGTTTGTTTATTGGTGATGAGTTGTTAATACACTATAAAATTTGTCAACCACCAATCGCTCGCCAAAGGCATCATGCATTAGGACTACCTTTAGTTGTCCCCTTGGGGTGCAAGAAAAAGATCATCGAGTAATTGTATTTTTGGATTTTCAATGTAATTAATGTAAATCTATTTCTTAATTAGAAATTTGTTTTATAAAGTGGTTGGTTGCACATGTATTGGAAAAAAAATCCATTCTTCTAAGAAATGTTTGGCTTAATGTTTAACAATACTAAATTTATCATGTTTACTATCGTCATCAATTTAATGTTCAATATTTTTGCAAGAATGATCCTAACAATGAGTGACTTGTCTACATCTACCATTGTACCCCAATACAATGTCCACTAGAGAGAAGGATGCTAAACGAGCACATCTCAGAGACACAACATACCAATCATGGTTGAATCAACCACCTATTTAGTCCCCACTACATTTCGAGTCACTAATTCATAACATCTATATTAACATTGGTTCTTCACATGTTCAAGATGAAGACAATGATATAGAGGTTGGTATGGAAGATTTCTTATGGGATACATGTGCCAATGAGGGAATGTTGTTAAATGCATTCTAGCAAGATGAGCTAGGGGATGATGCTAATATTGTCAATACCTTCTTCAAAAGCCTAAAATCTGCTTCCACCACCCCTCTCTTTGGTCATAGGTCAAGCTCTACCAAACTAAGGACAACAATGCTACTTTACAACTTGAAAGAAATGCATGGTATGTCAAACACACATTTCTCAACAATATCGAGTTAACTAACCATTAAGTTTCCTATATTTTAATGAATCTTGTTGCAAATCAACAATGAAAATGGATTTTATGTGTGCTTAATGACAATGTACATGTATATTTCCCACTAATTGTAGATTACTCAAAGATAAGGTACTTCCAAGTGATAACGTCCTCCCCAACAACTACAAAGAGGTAAAGTAGTTGTTGAAAAGGTTGGGTGTTGAGTACATATCTTATCACACTTGTATGAATGCTTGTATTCTATACATAGGTGAATAGGCAGAAAAATATATATATGTTCAAAAAGTGGGCATGACAAGTACCATAAAAAAGGGTAAGGAACGTGATCCTTCTCATAAAATATTAAAGCACATGCACATAATCCCAAGGATTCAAAGGCTCTTTTGTTTCAATGAATTAGCCATGTTGCAGGGGTGGAATGCCTCACATAAAAGTCAGCGAGGATTTATGTGGGTCACAATGGATTCAGTAGACATGAAGCATATATTGGATACATGGCTCGATAAATTTAAGGATGAAGTACATATTCTTTGATTGAGCATAGCCACGAATGGAGTTAACTTGTATTCCCTCAAAAATACCAACTATTATATTTGGCCAATTGTAGTGATCAATAATAATAGTCTCTCATGGTTGTTTGTGAAGAAAGAACATCTTATGTTGAGTCGTATAGTCCTTGATAGAAGACAAGTGAAGAGAATGGATGTCTACCTCCAACCATTGATCGATGAATCAAAGAAATTATGGGAAGGGATATAGATATACGATGTATCAAGACCCATCCTAGTGGAAAGGTATTTAATGTTGTATTGAATATGTGTGTACACAACACACAATTATCCATGATTAGGAGTTTATTGTAGTAAGCACATTGATTGACTTGTTTATATCTGTAACATTATTTGGCATACTTATTTGGTGCCACTCTCTTCTTTGGAGCTAACTTGTTGCATATACAATAAAATTGTCAAGGTTAATTTAGTTGGAGGTCTTTTTTTATCTCGTCATATATTTAATATAAAAATTTAGAGTTATATTCATGATTTAATATAATATTTAATCAAACAAATTTATTTTAAAAATTAATCAAATCTAATTTATAATTGTTTTCATGATTTAATATGCATGATATTATCACTATATAAAATTGGAGGAACAACTATTTTGTTAGATTTAATTATAATAAATTTAATTTTATCAAAATTAACGAAAAGTTTAGTAAAAATATTTAAGAATAAATTCAAAAAAATTACTTAATCAAAAAAATCGATTTAAAATATTAATAAAATAAGTCAAGCATTGATTGAATCATTTAATAAATTTTGTAAACATGTTTAATCAATATATTGTATCTTGTTGCACAACAAAGAATTCACCTGGAAAAAGGATTAAATATTATCTAATGACATTAAATGATTATAATTTTTTACAATCACAATCCAAATTAAATGATTCCATAGAACTAGAGTTAAACATTATATTACATCTCAAATTTAAATGAGTGACACATCTCAAATTTAATTTAAAAGCATAGAGTGGAGAAATTATGAATAATGTTAATCATTAACATACACAAAATATAACCCCGGATGGGGTGACACGCAACATTCAAGTGCCACGTCGCACCCAACCTAGTCAGGCCATAAATAGGGATGGTCAGCTCCCATCCCCTCGTCATTAAGAATGGGAGCCAGCCATAACTGCCAGCCAGGAGCCATGAGACTTCTCCCTCGCGCAAACAGCCCGACAACAAAGAAATTCAATGCTAGGGAGGCGATAATGGCAGTCGTCCCATCACACCTCCTGGTTATCAACCAGCTTTGCATCATTTCTCTCCATTTCACATTCGGTCTGCACCAGGCTAGCAGTCTTGAGCTTGGGTGCAGCCATTGCGACACCTCTTGCAACTTCGCCATTAGCATCATCCTCTCGATGCCCTAGGACGGAGGAAAGTCGCGTCGCGACCTTGTCTGGTACATCCTGGCTGCGATACAGAAGCTGCAACAGAGGCTAGAGAGGGCGCTCTCAATCGCCCACACTCAGATTGCTCACAGGGAAGGTAGGGAAGGGATGGCCTGGTCACCTCCAGTGACGCTTGTGGAGGAGTTCATCCCAGAGGAGCCCATACAGCTCCCTCCAGAGTCTATGCTCTTCACGGTGCTAGAGAATTGGCAGCCTCCTACCAGCTTCCCTGAGGAAACTCAGGCAATTACAGTGGCTCACCATAGTACCGACACCATGGAGTCAAGAATGGAGGAATTCCATATCTGCTACATTGAGGAGAAGCTCCCGGAGGAGTTCCTCCATATGGCATCTCAGGATGACACAATATCAACGGGTTACGCTCCTTTCAAATCCTCAGAACAAGAAGACGACCTTGGGAGCACAGGGAAGGGAGCAAAGGACAGAACAAAGGAGTGGAGCATGGGATCAGACCACCAGGACGGAGCAGAGGAGGGAACGCAGGCTGCAGCAAGCGAGGCAGTGGGGGGTGGTACGTTGAAGGAGGGTGTCGAGGTCCTTGCGCCACCTCCTCTTACGACAACATCGGATCAGTGGTGTGTCCCTTCACCTTCTTCCACCAGGAACACCTAGACTTGGTGTTTGACTTGAGAAGCCAGGTGGCAGACCAGGTCTATCATAGCACACTCATTAGCCAATGCATAGACATGTTATATGAGGCTTTCTCCAACGCATCAGCAAAACAAAGATGTCTGACATGTGGAAGACCCTATGCTCTGCCATCTCGAAATGGACTGCATAATGAATACCTCAACAATGAAGACCTCAACAGGTAATTTCCTAGATAGCATTGCCTTATGGTTATGGGCAGATGCTCAGGCTCGGGTTAGGGGTTCAGTCAGCTCAAAATCTTTACTGTTTTGTTTAATTTCAATGTCATCTTTCATGAATTATGCTCAGACTATAGGCCACCACCTGTCCCGGTTTCCTTCGGGTAGGGCAGATAGCGATCTGCCTCTTTTGGCCAAATTGTTCTGGTTTCCTCTAATTTGGCGGAACAATTGGCTACTTAAGGACAAATGTTTCTTTTTTCTTATGATATAATATAACAGGCTCCGCTCTCTTTTTTACTTACAAAAAAAAAAACATACACAAAATATAAACATTCCACCAATAAGGGAGAAACTGAAGCTCCAAGAAAAAATGGTGATTCTAGGGTTTTTTTAGCACTAATAGGGAAAGAAGGAGATTCATAGCTCCCTGGATGGGGAAAGGGAAGGGTGTCCTTTGGGAAAGGAGGTATTGTCTCCCGGGATGTCAGATCCTAGGACAGGAAAGGCCTTGGAAGAAGGGTTGGTAGAGGAGCATCGAAAGTCTTTCAAATATGTAGTCAAAAGTAGCCCCAAAAGTAAGGGCGAGGATGTCAAGATGGGGGGTGTATGCAAGGGAAATAAAAAAACCTACCAGAAGGAGACAAACATGTCAACTTAGGAAAAGGAGGAAAAGGGACCAGACTTGACAAATCAAAAAAAGAGTCTTCATAATGGTTGCTTACCTAAGACTGTCAAAAATCCCAAGTACGAGGTCACTTCGACCGAGATAGGTAATTACATCCAATGGATGTGATATCATTCCCTAATAGGGAAATTTATGGGGATTTGGCCCTCAAAAAAATCCCTACAATTATGGATAAAGGAAATATGGAAGGTAAAGGGGAAAATCGACCTTGAATTGGGATCAAATGGATTCTTCACAATTGTCTTCCCGGAGCCAGGAGAGAGAGACAAGGTTTTTGAGGAAGGCCCCTATTTATTTAACTCGGCAGGCCTTCACATGAGATTCTAAACAAAAATATTTGCATTGGAGAAAGAAAAATTCATAGAGGCTCTGGTCTGGATCAGGATGTACTCCTTGCCAAGAGAATTATGGGAACCGGAGACCCTCAAGGGCATCGACAACATGTTAGGATCCTTTTTCAAGATCTTGGAGGTGACAAAGAAAACCAATTATATATTTTATACCAGAATATGTGTTTACATGAATGTAGCTGGTGATATCCCATAATATATAGTAGTCTCCTACCAGGATGAAGAATGGACCCAGCCTCTCGACTACGAGCATATTCCTTTCAGATGTAGGAAATTCCATATTCATGGCCATCTCTTTATGGATTTTCCCATAAAATCTTCTCTTAAAGGGATTGTAGGCAAGGAAGAAATAAATCCAAAGGTTTTTACCAAGATTCCAAGAAAAAGGAAGGCAGGGTGACAACAGCCAAAACAACCTATAACGAATCAGAACAAGAGCTCAGGAAAAATCTTCAAGATCTTGGGAGGAGAACCCAGCGAAACCAAATACAAAGAAAAACCAGTGGAAACAAAGACAGAAACCAAGGAATCCACGAAAACCAAGGTAGAAATTCCTAAACGATGCAAAACAAAGAAGGAACAAGAAAATAAATGAATCAAGGGGACATAAGTAACGATGAAAGAAAACCAAGATTCAACCTCAGAATTTGAAGAGGAATCAGAACTGGATATACCTCAGGCCATGGAATTAGAATAAATTGAAATAGATTTTCCAAATCTGAGGGAGATCCATGGAACTTAGACAATTAATATCCTTACCATAGTCCAGCTCAGATGGTTACAAAAATACCTAAAGCAAGGTAAGGGAAAGGATTCCAACCGAGGACCAAGATCTCCAGCCTCAAGAAGTATGGGTATTAAGACCAATCCCCTTAAAGCCCCGAAGAAACCCTCAGGAGAGGAAAAAAGAAGAGGGTGAAAACCTTACCACCAAAAGATAGAAGAAACAAAATCATTGATGGTAGACTCAAGAGAAATGGTATGTCTCCTAGATAACTATTTATATCCCCAACCCAAATATTGATAATGAAAATAACATCCTAGAATATTAGAGGTCTGAATAGCTCTTCCAAACAATGAATGATGAAGAAAAAAATCCCCATGATGAAAGCAGACATAATCCTCCTTCAAGAAACAAAGTGTGACGAAGGTAATATTAGATGGATAATGCAAAGAATATGGCTCGGGTGTGAATCTAGCTAGATATCAGTTGAAGGTGCGTCTAGAGGAGTCACCACCCTTTGGGATCCGAAAATAGTAGATATGGAGAATATCTCTTCTAGATCTAGGCATCTCACCCTAAAATTCAAAATGAAAGTTACAAAGGAAGAGGGTTACATCACAAATGCCTACAGCCCCACTACTCCTAACTTAAAAAAGGAATTTCCTGGATGAAATAAACCTACCAGGAGCTTCTTTGAATCACCAAGTTTGGATCTTAGGAGGGGACTTCAACATGATCACAACTCCCCTAGAGAAATAAGGAGGCATGCGTAGGATCAACCAGAGAGTAAGTATTTGGCAAGCTCATAGAAAAACTCATCCGGGTAGATGTTCCAACCAGAAATGGCCTCTTCACTTGGAAAAAAAAGAGAGGAAAAGAGCACATGATAACAATATGTTTGGATAGATTCTTACTCTCAGAGAAATCCATCCGAATTAAGCAAGGCCTATCTACAGGGATTCTCCCTTTCCAAGGCTCAGATAATTGGCCTATATCTTTGGAGCAGCTACATGTCTGGAAGTGAGAAATTATGGCTTGACCACCCAAAATTCCTTACCAACCTGAACCTCTGGTGGAGAGATATGAAATACATCCATGGAACGAAAATGTACCAATTCCAACAATGACTGAAGCATATCCGTTTGTGTCTCATGAAGTGGAATAAAGAAGTATTCGGTAAAATTTTGGAAGAAAAGAAAAAATTAGAACAAGAAATGGAGGCGATACAATAGAAAGTAATTTAGGGTATCTTCTCCTCTGACCTCATTTCGAGGGAGACCGAAATCAGGGAGGATCTGGTCAAAAGAGAGAGGCAGGAAGAGATATTATGGCGTCAAAAATCTAGGATCCACTGGATAAAAGAAGGAGATAAGAATACTCACTTTTTCCATAATTCTCTAATTCAAAGAAGAAGCAAAAACATAATTGTGTCTCTCAAAGCACAGGATGGCAGCACCAAAGTGAAAAAGGAGGACATAGAGAAGGAAATCTTACACCATTTTCAAAACCTCCTTTCAAAACCCGGAATAAATAGAAAAGAGGAAATCACTAAAATAACTGAAGTTATCCCTAGGTTGGTTCCCCTAGATAAATCTAGAGCCTTGATGAGACCTGCCTCCATTAAAGAAGTGGAAGAGATTGTCAAAATTATGGCCTCAAGGAAGTCCCCAGGACTAAATGGGTCGTGGATGTTTTTCAAGTTGGTTGGCCCATTCTAGGAAACGACATTTGGGAGGTAGTGGAAGAATATCGTAAATCTAAAACAATTATGCAGGCCTTCAACGCCACCTTCATCACCTTGATCCCAAAGATCAAAGGAGCAAGCTCGACATATAAGTTTCACCCCATTTCATTATGTAATGTCATTTATAAAATTATTTCTAAATTTATAGCCACCAGGCTAAAACCTATCCTCCCGCAAATCATCTCCTGGGAGTAGGGAGGTTTTGTTGAGGGAAGGCAGATTCTGGATGGAACTATAGTAGCCCATGAAGCAATACACTCCCTCAAGGCACCTAAGAAGGTGGGTATGATTATGAAACTGGATATGTCTAAATCCTATGACAGGATGAATTGGGGCTTCCTCCACAAGATGTTTCTAGCCTTCGGTTTTAAGGAAGGTTGGGTAACTTTTGTTATGAACCTGGTCACTACGACCTTCTTTTTTATCTTGGTGAATGGATCTCCAACCAGGACTTTTAATGTCTTGAGATGACTAATATGGGGTGATCCTTTGTCCCATTTCCTCTACATAATCTTGGTGGAAGGGTTGGGTCGAGGCCTTTCTCGGGCCAAAATTTGAGGAGCGATCAAGGAATTGCCCCTTCTTCAGGGAGAAGAGGCCTTGCCACACATCTAGTTTGTGGATGAAAATATTCTAATGGGATCCTCTATGGTAAAATAAGTGACCGAGTTCAAAAAAATTCTTGACCTCTTTAACTTAGCTTATAGCATAGTCATTAACCAAGAAAAAACTTAGGTTTTATTTTTCAACACTTCTCATGTATTCAACGGCATTTGGCCACCTTGCTTGGCTTTCAATTCCATCCCTTCCATCCAAACATTTAGGAGATCCCCTTTTGTCCAAATCTCTTCACGACCCATCCTAGGAGATCCTTTTTGCCAAAATGGAAGCCAATTTCCAAAGTTGGACTCACCGGTCTCTTTTCCTACCAGGTTGTGCCCTCTTGATGGGGCCTCCAAAGAGATGGAGAATTCCTTGTGAAAATATCCTACCAGTCCATGCAGGACTCGAAAAATACCCATAACAAAACCATTTGGGGGAAAATTTGGTCCAACTCTCACTGGCCTAAAATCTCAACTTTTTTATGGCTAGTAGCAAACATAAGGGTATTAACCTGGGACCATATTATACGAAAAGGATTATTAGGTCCTTCAAGATGTACTCTATGTCACAAAATAGAATAAACTCTTGATCATCTATTGAGAAAATTTACATATACAAAGAAACTATGGGAACAAGGAGCAATCAATTTCCAAATAACAGACCTGAAAAAAGATAATGTTATAGAGACTATAGAATCTTGGAGCATTAATCCTTTTAGAAACACCATCATTAATAGAGCCTGGGAGATTTATCTAGGCATCCTCATGTGGAATGTGTGGAAATAAAGGAATCATAGAATCTTCAAAGATAAATCCCTTACCAGAAACCAAATTTGGGAAATCATCAACGTAAATGTGAAAGAATCCATTGGGTAAATTTCTTGGTCATCCCAAGACCTCCAAATGGAAGCCTCTGAAGTAGCCATCTTCAAAAGTTGGAATCTTGGTTCGTGCCTCAATAAGAATTCACCAGCTCTGAAGGTGGGGACAACGCGGATTCAGGAGCACTAGACTCCCCCCCAAGAAGTTTTTATAAAGTTAAACTTCGATGGAACGTCCAAAGGAAATATTGGTTCGAAAGGAATAGGAGAAGTCTTTAGAGACCACAAAGGAGAAATTTTTCTCCTCTACGCATCTTACTTGGGAATTACAACGAATAATGCAGCAAAGCTGGAAGATCTCCATCAAGGCATAGTGATAGCCAAAGAGTGTGGCTTTTCGGCCCTGGAGGTAGAGGGTGACTCTCATTTGGTCATCAGAGGTTTGTAAAAGATCCTGAATGGGGTTATGGCAGATAAGATCTCTAAGAATTGGTGGTTGAGCCATGGCCTCTCAGTTCTAGGGGGTATGGTAACTTCTCTAGCATCCATTGTCTCTGAACATACTAGAATCAAGGAAAATGTGGTGGCCGATTGCATGGCCAAACTCAGCATCACAATGTAGGAAGGTATCAAATTTGGCACTCGGGGGACCTACTACGAGGCAAGATGGAAGTGCAGATCCAACCAAGTTGCCATGTTGATATGACTGCATGGAGGGAAGCATTTGAGTTGGCCAGAAGGGACACTTGGATTCAGGGTCGGCACCATGATGCAAGTAAGGAAGGAATATGTCCCGAGACAGTGACCGAAGGTATAGTGGAGGGACGGACGCCCCTCCACAAAGGGGGTCCGCAACTCGATATAGAAAGAGAGGATAGGTGGAAATCCAGATCCATGTGCGAAAATGAGGACCCACTTATGGTTAATGATAATGAAAACATCGAGAGGTTGGTAGAGGATCAAGCGGTTCAAGGTGAATTCCATGATGCAGCGAAGTGTTGTCGAAGCCAGGGCCAATGCAACCAATACGAATGGGAAAACTAGTTATCAATGGAAGGAGTGGTTGCACACTGCAAGTAATCTTGATGGATCGAGTTCGGTGGTAGTTGGTCTAATCACCTACCGATCCTTCATGGAAGTTAGTAATATGCACCACATACACATGCTCTCGAGAGCAGAGTACCATTCCAATATCTTGAATACAGGGGTTTCTATCCATAAATATGAGGGAAGAATATATAGGCATCGCATTTTGAACTACTCTAGTATTTCCATCTTGCTTCTCTTTTGGTTGATTCTCATACTAGGGGAAAGAATGGAGGATCAATGGAATAAGAATAATAGGAGAGATCAGGTAGGGTGACATGATAATGAATCATCATAATCAAGATGCCAAGGCTTCCTCTCCAAAGTTGAGAAGGAAGCCAGAGCAGTGGAGGATCGTTTTTGGGTCCATAGTGCGATGGATGAAATTCAGATGGTGAACATTATTGAGGACCCTATCTTAGCCCAGAAAAGGAGAAACACCAAGGATGAGACAATAAAGGAAGTGACCAAGTGGGTGTCTGACCCAACTAACCCACGAACCAGAGGTACCAGATATTTCAGGATGGTGGAAGCCTATTGGATGGTCAAAGCACTGGTGGCTCAAGCTATTAATGAAACCCGTTAATTCAGAGATCCTCCAAGATATTCATATTTTGGAGGGAAATTTCAAAATTTTCTACAGATCATAACATGGCATCAAGTTCAAGGTCAACCAGTCAGAGCAATGTCCAACGCAACAAGAGAAAGGAACATAAACTGAGTCTCATCCATGATATTGTCAATGTCTAATTCTAGTCTATGAAAAAGAAGAGCAACCTCGGGCGAAGTTCACTCCTCGCTAGAAGGAAGCTAGTAGGAAATCCAAGCAAGAAGCAGAGATCCTCGTCGAGACAGCTAGGAGAGAGATGAAGCGTGCTTCAGACACTCAGTAGGTTTTTTCTAGCTCGATGTGTTTTGGTCTTTTATGTCTTGTTTTCGGTCAGTCTATTAACGACCCTATTAATATTATATCTCTGGAACTTTATTCAATTCTCATCTATGGAACTTTGGTAAAAATAGCAACCTTGAAAACTGTGGATATGATGAACATGGTTTAGGGGTTTGGTTTCCCTTCAAGGCAGACCCCCCTGTTATCTCCCTTTTGTACTATATTTTGTGATATAATAGAAGTTTCCTACCTTTTTAGTTTAAAAAAAAAAACATACACAGAATATAAGGGGTGGCAGGCGCAGAAGGGATGATATTTGATCCCAAAGGAAATCCTTTGATCCAATATGCTTGGGGACTTGGTCAAGTCACTAACAATGTTGCAGAAGCTTTGTGGTATGGTTGGGTGTTAAGCTACCTGAGGAGCACGAGTTTCAAAATCTCGTCATTGTTAGTGATAGAGGCCTTAATCAATCACACTGACGCAAATTTGAAGGACTTTCCTCAAGTTATTTCCTAGGTCCACTATGCTCTAGCTGGATTGGTAGAGTTTCAATCCTTCCACATCCTTTTTTATTTGAATAGCTCTGTAGACAAGATGGAGAAACAAGGGACATCCCTAGGGGTGGGTGAATAAAGGTCAATGGACATATGGATTTCTTATTCATACCATAGTCAATGAACCCTTGTATTTTCATTAGGAGTGGGAGGAATATAGTTCTTTGCTTCATGCACCCCCTTCCCTATTTCATCCCTTCCATCTATCCAGAAGTAATTGCTTCCATAATGGTGGACATGTGCGAGTGGGGGCATCAATGGGAAATTGTTTGTGTTATCGCACAAATTGTAGGTTGGGAAAATCCCGACCCAAACCACAAAAGTGTGAAAACTACGAGAGTACCTACCCACTATCACCCTAGATGGACACTCCCCTCACTTTAGTGATGAAGAAATCACCATAAGGGGGAATCCCAGTGAACCTAGAGGAATTGAGATGGAAAGTGAGATGATGATTATTGAGCACCTCTATGGTCAGAGTCAGTAGAGGATTTGAGTCTTGGAAAAGAGGCCTTGGAAGGTGGAAGATGGTTTCCAAGGTTGTATTCCTGCAAAACAATGTTAAAACATCAAAACAAGACAATATAGTGAAATATAAACCTCAAAACCTAAGGGGAATCGACACGATAAGCTTTCTATCCTAGAATTGCATCATATATATGATTTTCAACAACAAAGAATAAGTTATAATAGATGCACAATTAACCATCAAAAACATCAAATAATTATTGGAAGATCAAGCCCTAAACATGTAGATAATATTCCAATACTTAAACTCAAATTTTGATGGCAAAATAGGGCTACAAAAATATGTTATAAGAAATATATTAGGGCAGCCTTCCATCTATAGAAAAAAATTACTACAACATCAATATATAACCACAAAAATTGACAAGTAAACCGTCCAAATGATAGCCAATAATCAATAGAACAATAATCTAGGTTTACAAGCAAATTTCAATGGTAGATTAGAGAGTAAAGAATGAGAGAAATAAAGTTTTACTATAGGCCTAATGGTTGTAGCATTAGGTTTATTACAAAAACGAATTCCTTGGCTAAAAGAGGATGCCCTTAGGGAACAAGAATGCTTATAACATATAGAATTGATTCCAACTTGAAAAATTGCAATATCTCAAAAATTTATGTATACCATTGCAACGATTTTATATTTCCAATGCAAGTAGATTAGTGCCTTATCAATTGGGTTAATGGAATCTCTTGTGTAAGAGCTAGTTTTGTTACTTCTCTAGGGGTGTAAGAGTTGGAATACCAAGAGGGGAGGAATGAATCAGTATGAGCACTTTTACCACTTTTAACCAAAATATATATTCTTCAACTTTATCAACAATATTCAGTAGTTTATCATCAATGTATCATCTATGATTGCATTGAATATATCATGAGCATATAATCATAAGCAACATCACATCAACAACATCGCATCAAATACACAGTACACCAGAGTTTACGTGAAAACCCAAATGGGAGAAAACCACAAAATGTTTTCTTAGATATTGTCAAGAATACATTCATTGGAAGCACCAACTTCCCAATTCTCCAGCTATAACTGGAAGGAGGCTACAAGCCCCTATTTACAGGCTCCAACCTAAAAGAATATACAACTTCCTGAATTATTTGGCTCCAACTAGAAGGAGGATACAACCCCTTGATTCTCAGGCTCCAACTTGATGGAAGCTCCAACCCCTTGTGTTATCCGGCACCAACCGGAAGGAGGCTACAACCCCCTTTCCTTTCCTCATCCTGCTGCCACAATCATTGCCACTATCACATCAATCTATAATCTGTCAACATATCACTGTCACTTTCTTTTTCACTGATACACCATCAACAACCAACTATAACCAAATCCAATCACATGGATACCAAAACCATCACCAAACCATGTACATCAATACTTGTACCATGTACCAAACCGTGCATAAATCATGCACCAAAAACTCTACCATACCATTTATCGACCATGTACCATATCATGCATCAAACTTGTACCATACCATCAACCATGTACCATGAGATGTGCCTCAATGGAGTAGGCTAACTCAAAAGAAAATATACCCGCTTTTCAAGCAAAAAAATGGGCCTGAATCCGGCCAGATTTTCAAGGGTATCCTGAGTTTCACATGGATCAAAGTTCCATGCATTTTAGAACCTTACCCCATGGGTTTTTCCCCATTCTAAACCAACCCAAATGATCAGAAAATCGATCAGAATTATGGATTGACCGAAAATTTAAAACCGCACCGCCGGAGGACCTGCCGGAAAGGTAACTCAAGAGGAAATGTTGCTCCCGAGTTAGCCCACTCTATGCCTCAACCATATACCATATCACTCATGATATGTCTCAATCATCCCATATACCATGTACCATAAGATATCAACAATGAAATGCCTCAACAAAGTACCAAAGCATGTACCAACAAGTGCCTCTAATACTGCATCATATCATCATCAAGATATGTACCTCAACCATTTGTGAAACCATGCATCAAACCATGAACCATAAAATCACCAAGATGTGTCTCATCATGTACTAACATCACCAAGCATGTACCATAACCTCATCAAGATATGGATCTAAACCATGTACCAAACATGTGCCAACATCCATAAGATATGTACCTCAAACATGTGTCACATCACTCATGATATGCCTCAACCGTATACCAAAAGATATCCCATAAACCATGTAGCATAACATCACCAAAATATACCTCAACATGTACCATACCATCACCAAGATATAACCTTCAAAACATGCATATAAACGTACCTTTAATCTTGTAGCAACCTTGCCACATCATCATACCTTGTTGCAACCTGGAATAAACATCCCCTTTACTTTACGTCATCCTCACTACCTCATATTCGCCAATAGATCAAGTGTTCACTAGATAGATATTCAGTGAACTTACGTGTAAGAATGAGAGACTCTTAATGTGTATTTATACTCTTCCATGTAACTGATTTTCAACCACTTTACCCTTAATTGATTTCTTGTTGTAACCACTTTACCCTTAATTAATTTCTTATTATAACAGATTTACCCTTTTTCCTAATTTTACGGTAATAATTGTTTACCCTTTTTCCTAATTTTAGGGTCATAATTGTTTTACCTTTTTTTCTAATTTTAGGGTCATAAGTGTTTTACCCTTTTTCCTAACTTTAGGGTCATAATTGTTTTACCATTTTTCCTCATTTTAGGGTCATAATTGTTTTACCCTTTTTCTTAATTTTAGGGTCAACCTATACTTTCTTGTTACAACCAATTTTCCCTTAATTAATGACTTTGTAATTGTTTAGGGTTTATTAACCATTCTTCGGGGCTTCCAACTTCATGAGGCCATAACTCCTCAACTATGAGGAACCATGTGGCGTACCACATACCGTTGGAAATGGCATGATGAGAAATATCCATCCATGAGTATGTTACTTGCATTTATTATGTCCTTCACATTCAAATTCCTCAAACAACTTTTGGTTCTACAAACACACCTTCAGGGCTTCTTGTAGACTTCATCAATTACACCAATCTCTTAGACTTCTTCTAGGGATGACATCAATCAACTTACCGACATTTTTGACCATACAAATTACAACCAACTATCCAACTATCAACCAACTGTCCAACGATCTCGTCCACATATATGGGGCTTCAGGACTTCTCCAAGGGTTGACTCGATCACATCTTTAGGTCTTTCGGACTTCTCCAAGGGTTGACATCAATCTCCAAGAGTTGGCATCAATGACAACCAACTTTCCAACAGATGGCAACACTAATGGCATGCATTGATGGCAACACTCATGCTCCCCCTGTGACCACCACTCCCCGTGTCTTCATGCCATTGCTCTTATCTCTCCCCCTATGACATCAATGGAAAACGGTATATCGCTTTGGGGTTGCTCCCTCTATCTTCATGCTTCTGATATTTCTCTTCGTCTCCATGTCTCTGTTCTTTCTCTCTATATTCATGCCTTTGTTATTTTCTCTTCGATGACATTATGGGAAAAAGGATAACTCCCCCTATAGGTATGTCTCCCCATCTCTGCATGATTCTAATATTTATTTGTTGATCTCTTTCTCTGATGATTTCTCTCACCTTGACTTCTTTGCAAGATGTAGAACAATATGGGACTTCTTGCATACTCTTCATTTCCTCTCTTCTGATGCTTCTTGTCCATTGGTGCTTCCTCTTGTAATTCTCTAACATTTATAAAAAGAATTCAAAATTTCTTGACGTTAAATCTTCATGGCCTGTCATGTTCACTGTTTAGACATCAATAGCCATACTATTCAACAATTTCCCTCTGATGATATATCTTCTGCTGGAGGTTTCTCTTTCCCTGTTTTGTTATGCCTTTCATTGTTTGTTTTCTTGGGACCAACTGATTTCATTTGTCCACTGATTCGAATTGTAAATATACTATGTCATATATTTTTCTAGACCTACATTTGATATCATAAATCCATCTCTATCCATATGTTATAGGTCATCCATAAATATGCTACTCAATTGCCCATAATGTTGACCCATCTGTCACTGTACTATTATGAAGGCTTCATTGTTGTAACACATATTCCTATTTCTTAGATTGAATCAAATATGTTCATTGATCTGCACTTTATCCTTGAACCTGTAATAAATATATCCTTGTCTGGAGTCTTCCATATAATAATGAATCTATGCCTGAAAAGTGTATCAATGATATTCCTCTGATATCTGCATGGAAATATTGCTTCTCAATCGATCAATATGTCATTCTGTAATTTTGTTATCTAGCTGCTCTGAATATGTATCTGCAAACATTTCAAACTACTTGAAGGATGGTTATTTGATCTATACTAGCTATTGCATAGACTCACCATGTTCAATATTCATATTTACTGGGAGTCTCCAATCTGGATGGCTCAGAACAATGGAGGAATTCGACCTAATGCGGGGTAATCTTCCTCTTCGTCTGTAAACTCATCATCTCTATGTACTCTAACTTCTTCTTTTTTGTGGATTCATTATGATCTTGCACTACAATTATTGAGAGTACAATCTCTTGTGCCTGTTCTTTTTTCACTTGCTTTTCTTTTCTTTCTTTCACTACTGCAAGTCGTGAGATCTCTCGGACATGTTCTTTATTCACCTGTTCTTCTTGTCTTTCTTTTCTTCTCCAAACCTTTGTGTATCTGACATCAATGTTTTCTTTCATGGTGGGCTCTATCATGCTTCTATAATTCTGAGCTATGTGACCATAATTGTGGAATTTGTAACATTCAATGTTGTGGGGAGCCATATATGTATTCATTGTCATAGGTATTTCTTCCATATGCTCTACAATCTACAGCCTTATGTCCAAAGTTATTACAAATAAAACAATGAACATAAAAGAAACTTTCATGTCGGGGAGTGAATGATCTTCTTTGCGGTGCAGTCCTTCTGAATTCATGCCTCGGTTGATCACGATCTTCTCTTCTATTGATTCCATCAACATGATTGAAGCTTCTTTGTCGCTTGAATGTGGGAGGTCTTATTGAAGATGTATCTCTATTATACTCATTTTTCTTTGATTCTTTCTGACCATGATTCCTTCCTTTGAGTACTTCTGCATAACTCTTACTCTTTTCTTCATTCTTCCTTTCTGGCAACCTTGAATGCTTCTCTTCAACTTTCTTTGTTGATGATGTGGATTTTTCTCTCTCTTCAATGTTCTTGTTGAGCTTGAAAATTTTAACTCTCAATGTGACAACTTCTTCTTCAAGCTTCTCAACCTCTTCATCTTTCTTCATTATCTAAATCTTCATGACTTCTTTCGTTCTCTTTGCTTCTTCAAGTTGGATCTTCAAGGAGATGATTTATTCTTCAAGTCTTATTTCTTGTTGATTGAATTCTACTTCAAGAAGTCTTAAATCCTCAAATCTTTCCTTGAGATGATATGTCAAAATATTATGTATCTTCTCTGCTTCCTTTATTTGCACTATTATTTCAGCTTCCAAACATTGCTTCTCTTTTATCTAACTTTTGTATGTTTCTTCAATCCTTCTAGCTTCTTCTACTTCGACTTTTAAGTTCGTAATCATCTGTTGGACTTCTTCAGGGCTTTGAAAACCTTCCTTTAGCTTAATCAGTTCTTCTCTAAGAGACTTTTTTCCCTCTCTTTCTTTTTTCAATTCATCTAATGCATTTATTAATTCTACTTCAAGATCTATTATGCCTTCTTCACAATCTTCTTCTTTTGAATCCATCTGACATGATGAGCATATTTCTTCTTGTTTTGTTCTTGCATCTTTCTTAGCATTCTCTGGATTTGTGATGGGAGACTCCTCAAAGTAGATATTATGTAGCTTATCCTAGATTTCTTTAGTTGGTGAACATTTTCCAACTTTCTCTCTTACTGGATCAGGTAATCCTTCCCAAATGAAATCCATTGTTATTTTGTTGTTTATTTTCAATTTCTTCTTGGTTGCAATCTTTGGTTTCATTGTAGTGGTGTATCCTATAACAATTGATTGCCAAACATCTTACCCATGTTCTTATAAAAACACTTTCATTTTTATGTGACACATTTCATATCTCTAACCATTTTAACCATCAAACTGTGGTACCCCAAACATAGCGTACTCCATGATCTTCCTTTCAGTCATTAAAATGTTTCCTAAAGCAATCTGTTCTGATACCAATTGTTGGAATACTGAGAGGAGGGTGAATTAGTATGAGCACTTTTACCACGTTTAACCACAATATATATTCTTCAACTTTATCAATAGTATTCAACATTTTATCATCAATGTATCATGTATGATTGCATTCAATATATCATGAGCATATAATCATAAGCACCATCACATCAAATACACAGTACACTAGAGTTTACGTAGAAACCCAAATGGGAGAAAACCACGAAATTATTTCTTATATGTTGTTAAGAATACATTCATTGGAAGCACCAACTTCCCAATTCTCTAGCTACAACTAGAAGGAGACTACAACCCCCTATTTACAGGATCTAACCTGAAGGAAGCTACAACTTCCTGAATTTTCTGTCTCCAACTAGAAGGAGGATACAACCCCCTGATGCTTAGGCTCCAACCTGAAGGAAGCTCAAACCCCCTGTGTTCTCTGGCACCAACCAGAAGGATGCTACAACCCCCTTTCCTTTCTCTATCCTAATGCCCTGAAATATAAGTGTAGACAAAAATGTCACTACCATAATCATTGCCACTGTCACTGTCACTACAACTATCACATCAACCTATAACATGTTAACTTATCATCTTCATTGTCTCTATCATTGATATACCATCAACAACCAACTATAACCAGATCCACTCACATGGATACCAAAACCATCACCAAACCATGTACATCAACCATAAACCATGTACATCAATACATGTACCATGTACCAAACAATGCATCAATCATGCACCAAAACTTATACCATACCATGTATCTACCATGTACCATATCATGCATCAAACATGTACCATACCATCAACCATGTACCAACATGTACCATGAGATGTGCCTCAAGCGTTCCAGACTTCTCCAAGGGTTGACTTGATCACATCTTTGGGTCTTCTGGACTTCTCCAAGGGTTGACTTGATCACATATCTGGGTCTTCCAAACTTCTCTAAGGGTTGACATCAATGACAACCAATTGTATAACAATAATCCATTTTACGCCCTAGAGAAAACAAAACTAGCAAGGTAAATCTAGGAGGTTGTAAGTCATTTTACTCCTCCTAGAAACCTTTAAAAAATAGCTTATTCAAAACAATAATGATAGATATTGGTGGAGGATGTCTTATACTCCTCCAAGAGTTTAATAAAATTAACCTTGCAACCAAGAAGAAACAACACGAAATCATGAATTCCTTACCTGGTCCAACATATAACAAGAAAAACCCTCTTTTACCAAGAATATTCCACCACAATTGAAAAGAAATAAGAACCAAGAGAAATCACTAGCTTTCATCCACCAATAGACAAGTAAAAGCATCCACAAGTTCACCAAAGAGAGATAAAGCAATTTTCCCAAGTAGGGCGGAAATTTCAGCCAAGAGAGTATGTAACTCTCAAAGTTATGATCCAAAAATGAAATGAGGTGAGTTTTATTTATATAAACTCACCTAAAACCAATTTTTCCACTTATCTAAAGGTCAACATAAAATTAGAGAGGTCAACCTCCTTTTTTTTACTTTACAACTTAAAATTCAAAATTACATTAAGAAAAAAAATCCCCTTTTAGGGGTGACATCGTGCCCTAGAAGGTGACGTAGGGGCATAAGAAGCAAATCGTTGAGCTTGTTGAGAAGATAGTTGGGCCTCCCAAGGCAAATTTCCAATGTGCTAGGGTCTTCTTTCAAAAAATCAAGCCACATAACCCTCAAAACACCTTGCACCACCAAACCCTATCCCTCCAAGTGATGATGCCAAGCCCGAAAAATGAAGCGTATGGCCTCTAAAGGAAATCGTTGGGGCTAGGAAGGCTAGTGAGTCACCTCCAAAGGATAATAAAGAGCCTCCAAAGGAAATGTTCCTCATCCAAGATGTCCAATGAATGGGGTATGGCATCCACTCCATGGGATTCATGCCCCAATGAAGGTCCAAGAAAGGCTTGTTCCTTCCAAAGCATCCACCAATCAAGGCCCTGCAAAGACAAGAAAATTCGCCCTCCAAGGGTCTCAAATCATATGTATCATGCCAAGTAAATCACATTTAATACAAGAACCATTTAATCACGTGCATCGATCCTAGCTTTTCAAATCAAACAAGTGCTCAAAGACCCTATGCAATTTTCCAAATTTAGATATGGGAGGGGTGTCACAATGCCCTATTGGGTGAACCAATTCCTCAAGTAGGGGATGTTCCCAAGGAGAATCCTTTCTAGTTCATGTAGTGAATGTGATGTGGATGGGGTTAGACTTCTAGGTATGTGGTTTCATTACATACAAGGGCTTGTATTGTCTCATTTATAGGTTCCTTGGTTGAGGGCTAGCCACATCCTTTTCCTCTCTTTGTTCTTAAAAGAATATTTTTCCAAGCCCTTTATTATTCATTCATTTGCATGTGTCCCCAAGTTGAAGACAATAAGGGGCACTAAAAAGGAAATGCATATCCCACAAACAATCTACTTTTTTTTGCATGCCTTTCCAAGTTGAATACAATAAGGGGCACTAAAAAGGAAATGCATAAGCCACATATGCTCTACCTTGGAAAGTAATGATTGATTAATTAATTATTTATTTATGGGTCCCTCCATTTTTTTGAAAAGTGTTTCATTGCTCTCGGGATCCTAAGGAAAAAAAAATCATTGCATGATGTTTCTGCTATAGCACCTTCGAGCCAAATGGCCCCTTCTTCCCATGAAATGAGGTACATGCCCTTCTTGGGTCAAAAAGCCAAAAAACCTAAAAGATAGGGAGATGGAGGGGAAGAAGTAATGGAAGGTGGAAAGTATGAGCAGGAATGGCATGATAACCCTTCAAGGAGACCCCCCAAGAGAAACCATTTCCCTGAGGGTGGCCACTTACTAGGAAACCATGACACTCACCAAGGTGAAATAGGGAAAGAAGCATAATTTCCAAGCAAGTGTTCTATAATCAAGAGAAGCTTTAATGCAACATATTCAAATGTTTCAAGTATTAAGGTGACACTTACCATGACACCTGACTTGTTACCTCATGGAGCAAGATCCATTGTCTTTTGGAAGCAAGTTGGTGTGGTGAATTCCATCATAACGAATGGAGAAGCATGGTGGTGAGGCGGGGTTGTGAAAGTGGACATTGGCAGTCAATTCATCTCTCAATACTCCATGTCTGCAACCTAAGGGCCTCGAGCCATCATCTCCTTAGTTATCCCTAGGAAATGGGGATAACAATTTGTATTATGAATACACCACATTGTATTGTGAATACAATGTGGTCAGGTTCGATCTGATTATGGTGCAAGAACTCATCTATAAATAGGAAAAGGTTGGTAATTTTTCATGGTTGATTTTGTTCGATGGTGGATGTCCATTTCAAACAGGGCAGACATCCTCTAGTCTCCAAGTTTCACAAGCTCAAACTTTGGACTTTTATTTTGAATTCCAATCAAATTTGTTTCTATTGGAATGATAATGAGGTAAATATAGGCTTGAGTGGGGAATTTTTTAGAGTATTTGATTTTATCTATAATGGGGAGGTTATGGGTGGTGGTGTGCTTGGGCCCCCTTTGGTCTGTTCCTTCTTTCGGGTGGCAGTTTTTCTTTCCTCTATTGTTTCGATCTTGGAAAGCCTCCTGTTTTCTTTGTCCAGGGATTTGGGTTTGGGGCTTGGCCCTTTTGAAATCCCAAATTACAATTATTACTACATTACTGTGATTATGAGGGTTTGTATTTTTAATGGAAGCTTGTCTTGTCATGGGAAGAGGGTGAACTAGGTGGTTTCAACTTCTCTATTTGAGAACTTGTGTTTTAAGAACATAACAAACTATAATGTCCCTTTTGTTAATGGGATATATTCGTATTTTGGTATCGTTCAATTCATTATTATTATTGATGCCAATAGTCGAAATAGGATTGTAGGGAGCTAGGATTTTAAATTGGTTATCCCTGTTATTCGATATTGTGTCTCTACCATGATTTCAGTCATCAACAGACCTTCACGAGGAGTGGGAGCTGGTCACATCGGGAACATGTGTTATATGTTTTTTACAATCATGGATATTGTAGGTAGAGAAATCTGACAAATCCTTAGGCTCTATGAGGAAATTAACGAGGCCAACCATTATGCCCTTCAACAACCCTCGGTGCATGTCAGAGATATGGAACAATCCTTTTCATGGAGAACATAGAGTCTAGAAATTGAATGTATTCTATTGCAAATTTTAAAGATGCCTTAGCCCTCTCAATCAATTCATATCAATCAAGGTTTTTCTACACCTCAGCAAGGGAATTCAGAGTTTGGACAAAGGACCCCTAAAGTTTCACCAATGGAGATTGAGGAAAATTCTCAGTAGCATAGCAGAGTGCAGGAAATCAAAGACAATGAATCAACTGGCTAATGTATTTCAAAGTTGTTTTTTTGCTCAGACAACATGTCATGGAATATTATAATCGGTTAATATGTATAAGTCCTATAGGCTAGTAGGAGATAAAGATATATGGACAGTTGAAATTTTTTTGTATAAATATTTTTTTGGCTTTGGTTGTTTGCTTCAGCACAACATATTATATATAATAGAAATATTCAGTTCCTTTAAAAAAAACATAAATAGAATATATTTATCCATCAAATGACATTGACATCAACATTATATGAAAAAGCATAATATACATGAATGAGAATATCAAAATCAATACATATGTCAAACACACATCTCAAGTCAATTATAAATGACAAATATGCATCACAACAATCAGTGTACATGTCAACTACTACTAGCTAAATTCACCACCAAAGATAAATACATTAGTGCCTCTGCCACCATAAATAGAGGCATGATCAATATCTCCACTAGGTAACAATGTAGAATGTAGGGTATCATTTATCTCTTCACTAGGAAGTAGATCACTCGATGTGACCATGGAATATATAACATCAATAGCGAGTGCAATATGTGAAGTAGTTGGTGGTGCAAATGGTGGCACAAGTGTCATAGCTAGTGATGCAAGTGGAGGAGGAGGAGGGGGAGGAGATAATGGTTGGCCCACTACAGGAGAAAATGTCAAAGGTGAAGGAGGATAAGGGGGAGGAGATGGTGGTCATCTTGCTAGAGGAGATGTTGGATAATCCCTCAACCTCTCGAGTAGGTTGATGGAAAAAACACTAATATGGATCAATAACAACATATCATGGGGAAGGCTCAAATATATATGTGAAATATCAGGGTCCCGCGTGATCTCTCGAGGTCATACTGGCACCACTCTATGGCGATCCATCAATGTATATATCTTATCTACCACCTAATCATGGAATATGTGATCATCCTCAACCATCTCTTCATTAGGCCAAGGAAGCTCCTCACCAACATCCAAGCCAATATTTTCAAAATAATAGACAACAATCATTATACAATTTAAACTGAATCTTATAATCAATTACATGTACATTAAATAAGAAAAAAATGTATGCAAGCATATTAATCAAAAGATAATGATAATATTACCTCTCTCATCTAGTGGCTTGTTCTGAATTAATAATATGTTTTGACATCCTTGTTGGTCCATCCCTACATATGGATGTTTTTCAAGATCAAGGATATGATCATTCTCACTAGCTAATAAATCCAAAACCTCTGAACTCACTAGCCTACATGGGTACTTCAATTGTCCCCTCTCAAGCAACATCTATCCCCACATGCACATAGGAACATCAATCATCAACCTAGGAAGGAGATGGTCAAATGTCATTTGAGTCATAAAAATCCTCTCAAAAGATAAAGTAAAAAGATTTGAAGCAAAGGGGAAGACATTTCGCCTCTAAAACACACTACAACAATGATATAGAGAAATACAAAACTGTTGCAAAATAATGGTAGACCACCTGATTAATTTAGGAATATGAAATACAAATTTTACACGGTGCATTAGAGGGAAACTAATGTGCCACCCATTAGAGCTATGTTGTTTTGGTGTCATGACCACAAGGGACGAACACTAAAAGAATGTAAACTTAATCCCCCCCACAGCCTGGAATTGTAATTCCTTGTATTATATACATTTGAATTAGTCTTACACTTTGGTGATGAAAAATAAATAAACAAATAGGACAAATAATAATGATAATAACAATAACAATAATCAAACTAATTATATAATAAAAATTAAAAAGAAAAGAATAACTAAAATTAAGTAAAGTGGAATTTAAAGGAAAAATTAAATAAAGAAAGCACTAAATAAAATTTCATGATTAAGAAAAGATAGGAGATAAATGGTTGATGACAAGTGGAGTATATGCATGTGTAGTTTCATATGGATATAATTGAATAATAATTATTTAATGGATGTTGAGGAGGTTGTGAGGGCATCTTAACCTTTGGAGATTTTTCTTTTTGAGCTTGGGCTTTATGCGGAGGAAATTGTGAGAGACGTTGACATAACTTTGTTGATTGAGGGATCAGGGGCTCTCATTTATATTGACTGAGTGATTGGTTGGGAGGTGAGTCATCCCCCAACTGTGGTTGCTCACATCAGATACAGTTGTTTATTGTTGCTCAATTGGAGCTATTGGATGTTGATTGTTGCAGATTTGCGATAAGTCAAGATTCTCTTCATCTAATACCAAGTAATTTCTCCATCCTCCCTTCCTTCTTGGCTACATGCAACTATTTATTTACATATATTTTGACTTTGTCTCTTATCTCTAGTATTGATGTATAAGTTGTTGGTGTTGTACCTAATTTATTCCAAATATGTTTAGTTAATTAAATTTGTAAGTATTTGTAGGTTTTATATATGGTATCAAAGTCAGTTGCACCTTTGGAGACTTATAACCTTCCATGCAACTGTGCAAGTTGAATGTGTTATGCGTGTTGAGTCACATTATATTGATTTCATTGTCTATTTGTTTGAAATAAAATCACACTATGTCGAAAATTAACTCTTTTATAAACATAAATACATGGGTCTTACATTAAATGATTCATAAGAATTATAACCAATCATTAATTTCTAGTGTACCCCTAAGCTCCTACAATACTTGTAAGTAGGTTTCAGCTTTGGTATGTGCATGCTTCTAACAATATTGGTTACAATTGTTTCCCTTCAAGCTATAACTACCATTCTTTCATAGGAGGTTAAGTAAATAGTATATATTCCATTTGCAACAAAACCATGGTGATGCCATGTTCCCTAAGAAAAAACTATACTCGGAAATATAATATGATGAGAAATTGGAAATATAGTCCTTGCATGACCTTTTGGCATAATTGGAAATACATGCATGTGTGTTTTATTTCGGACTAGCCTTTAGCCCATGCATGATGTATGTAAATTGTAGTGTGTATTACCCTTAGTATAAATTGCAGTGCATATCCATGCATTCATAATTTATGCACGTGTGTTATATTTCAGATTGGTCTTTAACCCATGCAAGATGCATGCAAAATGAATAGAGAGGAGTGCCCCCCTATTGATGGGAACGAGTATTTTCATTTCGAAACCCTTCTATCTAAGTACATGTATCAGTAAGAGTTTACCCTCTCCTTTAGACTATGTAGAATTGATCTGTCTAGTTGGGATGTGGAGTAGCTTGATCCTTCGGTCATTTAGCTTAATTGATAGATCAACCATTACTTAGGCCAATTGAGGGTGGGCCTTGTTATCCCTGATTTTTAGGGATAACCAGGAGATCATGTCTTGAGGCCCACAGGTCCTAAACATGGAGTACCGAGAGCAAGATTGACATGAGCATGGCCCTGGAGGGCCCATCCTTTTCTTCCTTCGTCAGACTCGTATTGTCAACAACAGCAGCATCCATCACCTTCGGCTTGGACTTGTATCGGAGAAAGCTCTTGCTCCATGAGGTAATTGGTCTAGGTATTATGGTATGTGTCACTTTTGATCATTATAACCTTTAAATGTATGCATTTAATTCCTTTTATTTCTGACAACTGCTTGGATCTTACACTAGCCCACTTGACCATGCTTGGGGAGATTGACTGGATGCCCTAGCAAGCCTGTACCCATAGGTTTTGGTTTGCCACTGAGGGATTTCTAAAGAGCCATCGTATGCTCCCGTCATACCACCACTTTTCCATGTTATCTCTTGCTCATCTATCCCATTCCCCTTGTCCGGGCATTAGGATGACTTGTTTGTAGGGTTGCACCTTATCTCGTGGGAAGAAGGGGCTAAAGGCCCATAAGGTAAAAGCAGCTGGTAAAAGATAAAAGCCTAGAAATAAAACCTCGAGATGCTTCGCCCAGGGATCCCCGAGAAGGCAATAAAAGGCCTCTCAACAAGAAACAAGAAGGACCCAAGAAAAAATAAACAAACAAGACCTAATCAAGAGGATAGGGGGTCTCATCATGAGCCAGCCTATTACATTCATGGGTACCTAACAGCATGACATTGCCATCATCTGGTTACCACGCCAGGGTAGTGACCTTTGGTTGCATGGCCAAGGGAAAGGGGGTCTCATCACGAGCCAGCCTTATCATCTCTGTGAAAGTACTTGTGGGTAACATTGTCAGCTCTAGTCACCACGCCAAGGCAGTGTCCTCTGGTTAGTCCTTGAATAAAAATAAAAAGAAGAAAAGGCAAATAAAGAAAAGAATAAAAAAGGCGAGAAAGGGCTTGGAAAAATTTGCATCCATGACGGGTACAGCTCGCCTTCTACAAAGGCACCCATAGGTAATATCATGCACTCCTAGCTCTCACTCTACCCATATGTCTGGACATCCTTTAGCCACACCATCTCATTCACATGGCTTGGATGAAAACCCTTGGGAAAATTTCCTTTCCTTATGGATACTAGCCCAATAGGTTGTCTTGCTCTTCTTCCTCAAACTTGTATTGTAGTTTTTTGTAATGTCTATGAGTTGTTGAATGATATATCAGGGTTTTCATGCATATGTTTGATAATACTAATGATGAAATGTGATTGACATTGCTATGATCCTTGTGACTAATGATCCCATGGAGGGCGTAGTTTTCAATGTGCAGGACCATACCCGAAGGACAGGTACCATTTGGACCGATACACATGGGGCGATGATCAGTTCAGACCTCCATGGGGCCGAAGATCCCATCAGATGGTTGTTGAGACCCGTCAGAGGGGCAGAGATAAGACAGTGCTTGATCGAGATTTTTCACCTAAGAAGAAGAGGATGTTTCACCAGAGGCACTTTGGCAGAGCCCGACCTAGGGGGAATGACCCCTTTCAGTGGAACGTTGGCCTTGGAAGGCTTAGAGCGTCCCCATCCTTACCATGACGTCATCCAGATTCATGGTCATGCTTGGAGGTGGACTAGGCAGCAGTGGCACGTGTGGCATGTTGGAGAGGCCCCTAAGGGGCTAACGTTTTGCTCCTGGATGCCTCATCTGCCCTAAAAGGGGCTAGCGCCTCCCTTGAAGGGGATTTTACCTTTATTACAGCTCAGTTAGGGTTTTATTTTGACAATTTAATGTAAAAACAGTATAATTTTGGTTTAAAGCCTTGTTGGCTAATTTTTATGACCTAAAATTAATTAAGGTCATTGATACACTATATATGGAGGGTTTGTACTCTCATTTTGACATAACACATCACTCACTCTCATAGTGAGGTCTGATTTTTGCACCCTATTAGGGTTATTAGCTATTTTGAGGAAGGCGCACTTGCTTGGAGAGGAGATTTTTGGCAATTTATGGTGTTTTTCTTGAAGGAAGGTTTACAACTAGGGTTTGCATGTTATTTTCTTGGTGATTTGTAAGTATTTTTCTGCAAAACTTCTTGATTGAATG